>PKRV01000116.1:2494025-2516078 GCA_003709505.1 Hyphantria cunea
CACGCACGCACGCACGCACTCACACACGCACACATGCATGCACGCACGCACACACGCATGCACGCACGCACGCACGCACACACGCACACACACAAAATTACCCTTATAAAACTAAAATGATTATGTCCTAATTATTTTCTATAAATTATCTATAAATGTAAAACATGGAATTTTTTTGTAACATAGGAAGAAATATAAAATATATTTATAGCCACTTACAGCAGGGTGTTTAATAATATGAGGCAAAAGTTCTACGTCGGTCGTTGTAGAATGTCTTGTATTTTAATCGCGACCTTAAATTGAAGGGACACTCTAAGGCGAGAGAGAGAGAATTAAATCAGATAAAACCAATGATTTCAGATTCAAGATGTGTTAATTCCTTCACCTCTTGGAACATAAATAGTAAATTTGACTGGCTAAAGCGGAGCTGGAAATCATTTGCTGGCTGCGCAGTTTAAGTTTTCTAAATTTGTGTGGGTCCTAACTATTAAAACGGTATGAACTATCGCCTGCTATAAAGGATAATATTTGGTGTATTATACATTTGTTTTGACCTATAGGGCTGCTATACATATCGATAGAAGATTTGATTCCTTAATTTGAAGCAATGCAAATGCTAAAGATGCTTTGGAAATTCATTGGTAATATAAGTAATGAAAACTTTGGAAAGTTTTGGCAACCGCTCTTAATATTAAAATAGTTTTCATTTTAGCTAACATAAGACATGTTCAAGTCAATTTAAATCATTTAAAATAAAAAAAAATCAATATTTTGGGGAATCTAAAATAGTAAGTTTAAGTACTTACAAGCCTTTCCGTTCCTATTGTTACCAACTTATAAAGGCTACTTTTGGATGTATAAAATGTCAACGATTAAGACTTATATGCAACGATAGTTAAAGATCAACACATTTCTTAAGATATTTGTTTTATAAACTGTAACTATAGGGACAAATATATTTTTAGCCGAATACGGCTATGTCAATCTAAAATAAATGAATAAAAATGAATTCACTCGAACGAATGAATAATTTTCGATCGTCTGCACCAAATTGGATATTTTTTTATGTGTTCGATAATATAAGGACAAAGTTTGTATACAAGAAAATTAAAAGCTAACCGGAAAAGTTACTTTTTGTCCACAATTGTACTCTACCTGTGGGAAGCTGAGGCTATAATTACTAAATCTAGTTTTTCAGAAACTTAGAAAATATTTACGAACCGAAATATGGCGGTATAAGTTCACCAGGTCAGCTAGTTAAAATATATGCGTAAGTTCTACACACCGTTTGCGACTTCGGCTCTGTCTTTATCATCATTGGTCTTATGCATTTCTGGATTTCTATCTCAATTATTTTCTTATTTTGTTCCTTTTAGACTCCTTTTTACGTACTTATAGGTTTTTTTTTTATGTATCACATCTTACTACTGTAATTCTGTATCTGACCAGTAATAGTGATCAAGTACGTATGGTATGGAATGTTAAGACTTATGTTTTTTAAATTACTGGTGTCCAGAGTGAGGGTAATGTCCTACCCATTGAGTATCAAGTGACCCCTTTACTTATTTGTCCCAAACAGCATAAAAATAGTAGAAAATAATCATGTACAAAAGTGAAATTCTTTTTATCCTTTTTAATGATCGGTTAGGATAGGATCCGATGAGACAATCATATGGTCTGAAATTATATCTGTTGATTGTTTATTAAGCTTTGAAATACCGGTAGCGCGTTAGTACATGGGTTTTGATCTTAGACTTTATATTATATATTATTCTTGTATTTTCTATATTATTTTAGTTTCTGTTTATTTATCTACATTGTTATTTCAGGAAGACAGTTGATTTAGTTAATAAATATTTTTCTTAAGATTAAAATGACACACTCATGGCAAATATAGTAAGTATATTTTAAACTAAAAGTATAACGGCAGTTAAAAGGCAGTAAAACAAAGTACTGATAGGCAGATGCTGTATATTTTTTGCCTACGTTTTGTGATGTAAATAAATCAAAGTCATCTAATCTGCATAGAAATGTTGCTAAGGATGGATACAAGTGGTGTGCAATTGAAGTCCAGCAGTGGATTGCGATAGGCTGATAATGATGATAAATGTATACCTATTTGAAATAAACATTTTTAATATACCTTACATATATTTTACACAAAATATTGATATTTCGTCAAAATCTAAGCGAACAACGAACTTCGTAAAAATATAAGTATTACGCCTTTTTTAAATAAATACTTTCAAACCTATCAATAATAATCAACGATTGGTTCAATTTATTTATAAAGTACTCAAAAATGGAATCAATTTTGTCATGTCAATCTATTTTATCCTCAGCGGGATAAAAGGTAACAAAGTTAACCCGCTACTACCCAGGGATATCTGCATTATAAAACGTTTCATACACTCTCCACGTAATAAACAGAACAAAGCTCTGCTATGACCTTTATGTAAAAAATTAAACTGAATACGTGGTTATTCTGTATATTTTATATATAATCTAGTAAAACTAAAGAGTTAGTTTCTTTAAACACCCTAATGATTGAAACTATTGGTTTGAAATGGAGGATATTTATTAGGGATGGATCGAACGAGAAGAGGGGTGATTGTAACGATGAATTAAATAAGTAAAAATAAATAAATATTTTCGGACATTTTAACACTCAACGCCATCTAGTCCCAAACTAAGCAGAGCTTGTACTATGGGTACTAGGCAACTGATATTATTACATATATACGCTTTTTTTATAAATACATACATATTATACATAGAAAACATCCAAACTCCGAAACGGATATTTGCAGATCATACAAACATTTGGTCTGCCCAGGATTCGAGCCCGAGACCTCATGGACAGCAGTCACGTACGCTACCACTGCGCCACCGAGGCAGTCAATTAAAGACTCTAATAAAGAGTTTATCGTATCGTGTAGTAAGTCTAACTTCTCGTCCTTTTAGGGTGGGCCTGGACTAAACGAACGAACAGCTAGAACAAAAGCGTTCTTTTTTATTTTTAGTGTTAACGTAAACTCGTTTTCAACCCTTCCACCAAAATAACAACAAGTAAGAATTAGAACCAAGAATTAGAATTCTCACGAAGATACAGCTGTTCGCGCGCTCTAGTGGCGTTCACATTATTTGAACGCGCATTCTTAGAATATTCTATACATTTTAAGAACGCTGACAGAACAACAAAAATGTCTATTTTTGTTTACACTAAAATAATTTAATAGAATGAGCGAATGCGAATTATTTTAGTGGTTAAAAAATTGGAAACAACAAAAGCCAAATTAATATTAAAAAAATAATCTAAAAAGGCTACTTTTATAATTCTAGCTTCTATATTAAACTGTATATATTTAATATAATCTCAGTTTACCGAAATATCGATGTAATCTTACATTGTTAATGTTACGGAGTGATTTATTGTAACAAGCTGTCAATATTTGCTAACATACGTAACTTACACTTTCTCGTCACGTTGCCAACCATGTTCGCATAAAGTTGAACATACATTTTACAAGAATTGACGAGGGGATCGCTTAAACCATCAAACTATCCATGTAGTCGAGGTTATTAGATTTATGTAGGTTAAACAATATGTTAAAATGTATATACATTAATGGGAACTACCGAAAATCACCTTAAAATAAATCCTGACAATTCGTTAAAGGTCAATTATGCTTTACAAGCATTATTTAAAATTTACTGTACTATTAAAAGATTTTAATTATCTAAATTAAAACGTTAATTTCAAAAACAAATATTTTAAGAAAGACAGTAAATGAAGCCTAGTCTCTCTAGCTTGTCTATTCATGTTGATGTCAGATTAGGAAAGCCATATCTCAGCAAGATATTGAATTGACTAAAATTCATACTAAACTAATGTAGTGTGGGTGTCTAATCGAAGTTAATTTTATAAAGGTGTCGGCTCGATTTTCATTTCAACTTAATTTTAAATGGTGCATACAATTCACATTATAACATCAAACTTTGGTAATGAAGTTTCTTAGATGGTTTAGTATAATATGAATATGGGATCAAGTAGTACAGTTATGATAACTTAGATACGTCTACACAAAAGAAATATGATAAGTTTCTTCCTCTTGTCTCGGCTGATTCAGTAGGAAAAGACCACGCTGATTTCAGCACGAAAAGACTGGTTCCACCGGGCCGGCCGCCACATTCTTGGATTGTCTGAGTTCGCAATGAGTATGGTGACCTCCACTTTTCGATTCTTCTCTTGTTTTCGTATCGCTTGTTATCGTAGAGTCACTTTGGCAGGGTCATACATAAAAAAAATGTTGTGGTAGATGTACTTCTTAAAATTCTTAGTCAAAGTGTAGAGCACTTCTTCATTCATCTTGAGAATGTCCAAGGCATTAAGTCTGCCATTGTACTTTTGGGCATAAAGTTATTACATAAATTAGTAAAATAAGCTTCAGAATCGAGAATTCCTAATTTATAGCATCAATTACGTGCATCAATAGCCCCATTACTTGATACAAGCCCAATTAAACTAATATCGTTAATATTATTTTAAATAAAAACATTAGATCTGTTTTTATAATTAGTTTTATTTGGTCACATCACATGTTTTATCACATCCCACATATTACATAATTTTTATAGGGTTAGTGAACTGAAAGAAAACCATATTTACTCAGATTCTCTATAAAAATTATAGGATCAGAACGGTAATCAAAAGTGCAGCGATAATGGAAATCTGTCATACGATCATTGTGTGAAAAAAGTTATGCACGAATAAATATACAGTTCTCAAAATAGATTTGCTCCATTCTCGCCGTTAAAGGCAGCCTCGACCGAAATTGTTTGGTGGTTTAGTCATGGTTTCTCGTTGAACAATCAAAATTATTTTCATGGGGTGTGAACCTCATGAGAATAATTTTGATTTTGGAAAAGTCAGTGATCGCTTGGTTTAAAACAGTGATACCACCCTATTTTTTTGCGCAATATTTTTTATGAAGTTCTTCAGTCCGATCCACAGAAAATTTATATTAATATAAATTATAATGATACTTTATTATCTATCGAGGTATCCCATTTATAGGTATAATATAAGTCTGCCTGTATTAACAGATGTCTAGACAGAAGTCATATTATCTTTCATTTTACCCAAGATAGAATGTCCAAATTGATATTTCAATTGTAAACTAGTTTATTTTGGATCAGATCTAATTCAAGATGTTATCACGTTTCATTGCTCTTCTTCAAATTAAATAAGTTATATTATAATGTTTAAATATTTTGTCCAGGTACTTAAAAAGAAGCATATTGCCCGCTTTCCGCCATTTATTTTAAATCCGTATTAAACATTTGTATACGTAAAGAATACATAATTCTAACGTATCAAAGATTCATTTCTTTAGGCCAAGACCGAAGAGCCATAGCGTCCTTTAAGCCCTCCTCCCAATCTTAGGGAGGGGATTTGGGCTCCAGTAACTCCATTCACTTGGTAAAAATCAACGAAAGAAATGCTTGACACCAATTTTCTATGAGGCTGTGGAGTCACTACGGTCGAGTCGATCCCATTTGTGACAAAACATTACTGTCTCCTTATGGTTCGTACAAATGCTTGAATTTTTAACCGACTTCAATAAAAAAGGAGATTCCCAATTGAACTGTATTTTTTCAAATGATTGTTAACTCAAAAGTTTCGACTGAGGGAACCGATTTCGATGATTCTTTTTTTATTTGAAAGTTGGTGCTTGCCGTGTGATCGCATCTTAATTTCATCTAGTTCTTGAAGTCGGTTTTTTATTGAAAATTTTCTATTTAATTTTTATATACGTATGTGTTGATTTTACCGGTCGTTGTTGTAGAGGTACAACAAAACGCCGCGTGACACCGCGAGACAAAACTAGTCATATAAAAAAGTAGCCTAAGTTACTTATTATATCATCAGCTATTTGCTAGTAAAAGTTCCGTTAAAAATTAATTTAGCCTTTCCAGAGATTAGCTGGAACAAACAAACAGACAGACGAAAATTTTACCAATTATTTTTTTGATTTCTATACTTTCATATTCATTTAGTGAAAAGCTGTTAACTGCAAATAATTATCAGACACTTTCATTTATTTATTATATAGATATTTGATATGCATTTACACAAAACAACTATAAAAAATCAACTTTATAACAATTTCATTTAGATTTATTTTTGTGTAAGTGAGATAAATACGACCTACAAAGTGCAGGCATTAGATGATAATTGCTTATGACATTTTTACATTTATAGAGTTGGTTCGAACTTAGCTAACGCTCCACTTATAATAATTGGTTTAACTACTTTATGTTCAGGCTAGCATGTACATAATACAATTATGAGGATTAATGTACTAATACTGTTAGTAATGTAAGTAGTTAATGCAATTCTTCGAATGTATTTGTAGAAAGTGAATTAAACGAAACATTCTCTATCACATACAACACTGCATAATTTTTAATAACACTTTTTTTGTATGCAGTCAAAGCACACAAAACAACAACAACCCATAATGTCCCACTGCTGGGCTCGGGTCTCCTCTCAGGAGAGGGTTAAGGCCATACGTCCCCACGCTGGCCAAGTGCGGGTTGGGGACTGGCAAGAATACGTTGTGGCTACGTAAATCTTGCCGTTGGATGTTTTTAAGCCGCCCGAAGGCCTCCAACTAAGCTTCACGACTGTTATCGTATGATAACAACCGGGACCGACTGCTTAACGTGACCTCCGAATCACGGAGACGCTCATGGTAACATGCCACCAGCGGTCACCCATCCAGGTACTGACCGCGCCATCGTTGCTTACCCTCGATGATTGTTTCTAATCACCGAGTGCAACTGGGCTATGAGCGCCTTTAAAAGCACACAAACTAATACGTTTTTGTTTAACCAAATTAATGGAAATAAATTTTTAAGCAGAGATCGAAATGTAGTCCCTTCGGTGATTAGAAATAAAATATAGTGATAAGAAATAAATCTATCTAGAACTAATATCGTAAGTGATGAACGGCACAGCCAATATGTTAGTGAACATTACTTTTTAATATAACAAATTATTTATATTGAGGTGTTAATATTTCAAATTTTGACACTATTTTTCTCTTACTTTGAGTGGTTTTACTTATTCTTAAGTAGAGAAAAATATTTTGATGGTATTGACCCTTGTTACGTGTCATATAAGTACAGAAACAGGTTATCTTTTTACACAGTATCTGAAATAGATTTCATATATGCTGACTTGTACACAATGTACATAGAATAATTATTTAAACGGAAATAAACGTGATCACTTATGTATAGGTATTACATACCTCTGATTTGCCTGACGTTTCAACCAGGTTGTACTGGTCGTAGTCATAGGCTGAGTCCGCCTGTGATCAACACGAAAATTTAAAAGTTAGTAATGCGTATGATATTAAAACTTGTAAAGCCATGTACCATATTGTTATTCGGGATACCATACAAAAGGTTATTCACGCAGGTTTGACTTGGTAAAGTAAAGGCTGTCACTTATTCATAACAAACCATTATTTACACAATACATTACTATTGTTATTGTGACGTTATTGAAAATAAACGAGTCACATTTCACTGAAATTCATGAAAGTAAAAATTTTATTTTAGGACAACCTATCCGGTCTTCTTTCTACAAAGTCACCATTATAAACTAACTGTAAGACATTTTTTTAGACAATTTAACACACAGTACTATGGGTACTAGATAACTGATATTAATACTGATATACTTTTTTTTGGTAAATACATACATATTATACATAGAAAACACCCAAATTCCGAAACAAATATTTGCAGATCATTCAAACATTTGGTCCGACTCAGGAATCGAACCCAAGACCTCTTGCACAGCAGTAGCATTCGCTACCACTGCGCCACAGAGGCTGTCAACTTCTGCATATAAAAGGATGTTAACATTTTTTTTTAAAGACCACTCCCGCATTAGGAATGTACATTCCTGTGTCACGGGGATCTTTACAAACATACATGAAAATATGTGTTACAAGATATTAAGATACACATATGACATTACACGATGTAACCAAATTAGTCGCATAACTATTACATACCGAAACATTTCCTACGCGGCTGATCCACCAATTCCAGACAGGCCGTTGCATGTTTATTTTGATACGAACACCTTTGAATTTCCTTTTAGTAGACGCCACTCAAGCATGGTTATTGAAGAGGAAACTCTAAATATACCGCCATCTCTTTTACTCATATATTGAAAACGTAATGAGCTTTTTCAATCATGCATGGAGTTCAGAACTGAAGAAAAGCTTTCAGTCCGCGTTTGAGCGGCAGGGCGTGCGGATGTGCTATCATGCCGCCCGGCTTGTTTTGCCGCGATATTTGAAACGCATTTCGTATGGGCGCTTTATTTTGCATACCAAATTGGAGTTGCAAGTTGATAATTGAATATTACCGTGATATTTCCTACCACATCCCAGCATACTTTTATTACTGCAATTTAAAAATAACTTATGCAATGTTGTGCGATTGTAAGTGAATACGTTTGTGAGGAACTCCATGAACAAAGTTTATTTTCGTCATCTCCTTTTGTGTATAAAATGTGCATATTTTAGAATATAGGTGATAATTAGAGCAAAACTTTGTGTAGCTTTCCGCTTTAGTCTGTACCCGTTGGTCCAATAAAGTGACTTATTAACAACCGCTGATATCAATCCCTCATATCACAAAATATGTAAATATATTTTATAAAACTATAGTGTAACCAGTTTTAGGACCAAAGTTTGTACTTTGTACGTTAGATTTGAGTGTAGTGCTTTGTGTAAATAGTAATGCAACACGAACATATCCAGCAAACAAGTTTATAGTATTGAAGTTTATCTACAACGAACACTAATTAATATCGATTTTCACATATACAAGGTAAGACTATTTATATGCGTGAGTGTACGGCTTCACAAGTTTATTTACAGAAAATGGTGGATAAATGAATTAAACATATTCGTTACTATTCCCCAAGCGTGATCCACCCACGTTATAGGGACATGGTTCGTGTTAAAAGTAATGCAAATTGACAGAAAAGCGTATCTATTTTATTATTCAGAGGTTAAAGTAAGTTTTAACTGACAGGGTCCGGATGGCGTAAGAAAGCGGTTCCCGGATCTCTCCCGTCTCAGGCGCAGAGTGGCATACCGTGTGGTTTTAGTCGGTTCGATTCCGACACAACGCCCCGCCGCAAACCTTGGTGGGGTGAAGGCCCAAATGGGTTTCCACACGTAAAAAAAAAAGGTTTGACTGACAGAATATTTTATTGTTAGAAGATAGGAGGAAGTTGTTATGCCGTTTAAAGCTTTTTTCAATCGAATTATGGTAAAATAACTTATGAAAAACTCTGGAGATTTGTCATCAGGACTCACAACAAATTGAGATTAATTGAAGACGGATAACTATTAAAACTTAAGTTTACTTTTCTTCCAAAATGAGCTGTGAATACTTTTTACAAAAAAATTCAATAAAATAATTTTTTATCGTAACTAAACAATATTGCTTAAGAGTGATTGAATTGGCACTTACGATCGGACTTGGTAAAATTCGTTAACATTTCTACAACATATATGTCTCTAATCAACCAAGGTCAGTTAATTCAACAGCTTTAATCAAATTAAAGTTAATAAGGTTCAGCCAGTATTTGAATCAAACTACATATATATAAAATTATGCGCTTCTTAAAGCCAATTGCTATTGACTGCACCGCAAAATAAAACCAAATCATTGTTCAGGAAACTATTTTATCAATATAATCAATATATAAAAATAAGTATAATAACTTTATTTTGATCGCAAACCAGTTCGATTCTGACATATATCTTTACCTACCGCTTAAAAACTGACTCATAAAATGAAGAAGCATTTGTCGACCCTGTCACTTTCCTTTTTGAACTAGCTAATCAAAGGAAATTTATTCAGAAGGTTAGAAGTAATTTCAAACCACGTCGGAATTGCCCATATGTATAAAAGTCTGCCTCATAAAATATGAAACTTTGATAGCATAAAAGGAACCTCTCGAGGCCATCAAACTGACCGAAAAACTGCTAGTATTTATATCAATGCCTACTCATTCAATTTCAACATTCAATCTATGGACCTCAAACTAACTTAGGATCAGGCGGGTTGAGGTGTGCTTATTGACAAGCGAAATTTAAAATAATGGGTTTATCTATTGCCTGACGTCGCTTTTAAAACAAGAATTTGGATGCTAGTAATAAAAGTGTGATTGAAAATACTGTAATTTGTTCTGACTAATTAGTCTTTTACTGTGAGTTTTAATAGCATGAGTCAACGGTCACATTTACTAGATCGAATGTCTTTTTACATTTTATTACTCATCTGGTCTATCCTGTCATTATGATTGGTTGTTATTTACAGATACGACGATGTTACAGTTTTATAGTTATTATTTTTATATGTTTTATGATGTTTAATCCGTCATTTTATCGTCACGATAACATAAATACCGTGTCTCTATATTGAATTTAAATTTTTATATATTTAATGAATGTTGGTTTTTTTCTTCACTGGGTTCCGTGGCTCAATGTTAACCATGTAGGTGGACACATTGCATAGTTAAATAATTCTTGCCAGGCTAGTCTATCACGGGTGACCATATTTAACATAATGAGAAACCATCGATCTTGGTTGGCAATAGTTTGAGTCCTAAAAAGTCTGACAATGGTCTTTCACTGACTGTGGTCACAGGGTGATTCTCAATCTGAGACCACGGCCCGTACAAACTGGTCGTCAGGCAAATCAGAGGCATGTAATACCCAGATAAGTGATCACGTTCATTCCCGTGAAAATTATTATTTTATCATGGAAAGCGTAAGTTCATAAAAAAAAATAGTTCAGTAGTATCGTAGTACAACAGCAAAGTTTGATTTACTTCTTCAAGGTTGGCTCTTCTTAACGTGAATCACAGAACTCAATACTGTAAAAATAATTTAAGTGCAGGCAGAAGTTGTTAACAGATTATATTAAACTGCAAATTTGCTTATATTTATTCAAAGTTTTCAGAGTTTTGCACAATATCAACTCCTTATTGTTAATAAATATTTTCTGAAATACTTTTTAGACTTATATTCTGTAGCCGACCGTGAATAATTTGATTACATTACATACGTTTGAACGTTCATTCTACGAAATCATTTCATAACGCCTTTGAAGGCTAGGTTAGGTAATGTTATGCTAAAATGCCAAGGACTTAAAAGGGTGTTCGCATTACACTGACCTTTTTAATTTCAATTGACGGTGAAGACTTGCTTTTTTTTGTTCTGCGATATGGATACGAAGTTGTACAGTCATAAAATACTAAGAATTGATAATATGAACAAAAAATATTTAAATATTAAAGAAATTCTATAAAAATGCGTATATTTTCTCTTTATTATTTTGAAGTCTGATATTGATCGTAGTATAGCACTACGATCAATATCAGACTTTGGAAGAAACATTAATTATTTACTCTTTTAAAGTGTAGTTCAAAGACTGAAGCAATACTATGTGTAGTGTCATGTGATTATTGCATGGAGAGTAAGATCACAACATCGACGAATACTTTATCAAGCCTGAAATTAGTCAGACAATTTGAAAATTACATTACACGGTTGGTTTCAGCGATTGCCACGCCGCCTTGTACTGAGCCAAATGCTGTGGCTTCAGTTTCCACTTCGGTCAACACTGTGTGATCAACATATTATTGTTCTGACTATGGGTGTTTTTTGTGTCCGTAATGTTTGTTTGTAAAACCCCCTCACTCCCCCCCCCTCGACACTGGATATATGGTTAACGATCGAATTAGGCTCACATACCATAGCCTATAGCGTATAGTCAAAACTTTATGATATCTTTTGGTGATAAAGTTGACACATATATATGTCAACTAGCTATTTCCCGCGGCTTTTTTCGCACGGAAGTTGATTATATGTATTTAAGTAAAACTGTGTATGTATGTATTAATAATTTATTCAGCAGTATTCCCATAAATGCTGATAATAAGTATGTACCACTAAAATAATCTGTAAAGAAAGACAACTTATTCTCTAATGCACTAGTGTACTAGTGATTTAGTTTTATTTTTTTCAGACACCTCCCCACCACTAAAATGTAGACTTCAAGAAAATTCCTCTGGCATTAAGTCCACCTTGGTAAATTGATGTAATGTGCATAAAGAATAAATAAATAGGGAAAATGTGTGTATTCTTAAAATGATAAACGGTACCTGGTAACCTGAAAAATGTAAATTACGAATAAGAAAAAAAATATAATAGAATATCGAGAATTTTAAAATATTAGTTACACGGATATTGATTATTACCCAACAGAACCTCTGTATGAAAAGGTAGAATACATTAGGTGTGTTAAACGTGATACATATCTAGAGCAAGAAACTTTACCGAAACAGTGATTATTTTTACCTGTCAGTATGTAATTTCACAAAGTTAGAAATATTTAATGTGCAAAACATTTCGTATTACAAAGCTGAAGTTACTGTAAAGGAACTGTTTTTACACCGAAGTAGGGATCTTTTTCTTTTAACGAACAGCTTTTATGTTTGGTCCAATATCATCTACAAAGATGAAGACAAATGGTGTGACTTGGAAGTAATTTCAATGAATTATACGCATCATTTATTACATTTATCAGCTAGGGTTCAGGTACGTAGTTCAATATTATTAAAATTCTCTTATTTAATTTTATTTTTGGGAAACTTCATGTTTATATAACATTGGAAAATAAATTCCATCTATACTAAATTATAGATAGGATTAAACCGTAAATGATATTGGGTTTGTTTGAACTTTTTTATATCCTTTTTTGGGTAAATTAGACAATCTCAAAGTAAACTAACGCGTTTGAATAGCATGTGGTCTCGTTTAATGTAGTATTGTGATATCCACCTTATACATATATAATGTGAATCTCGATAACGTCTTCAACGATTTTTATGAAATTTAGTATGCAAGGGGTTTTTTGGGCGATAAATCGATCTAGCTAGGATTCATTTTTAGAATATTAACTAAAAACACCGTATAAAACTCGATAATCCAGGTACTATTATTAATATTAATTTATAAATTACACTAACGGTGACTTGAATGACGGGAAGAACTTAGAACTTTAGCGGAAATAGTTTTTTGTCCGCTCTTAGGTACTCTTAAGGTTAAGTTATTATAATGCAAACAGGCACCCATTGTGCATAGAGTTAAAATTAGAAATAGTCGCCAATCTTTGAACGAAAATAACTCATTCTCAGAAAACTTCATTTGGTAAAAAGAGAAAAAAATTAAATAAGAATGGAATAAACTCATTTGTTATTACGAAATATTAATATTGGAGTGTATAAAACGGTCGAAAATTTCCGCTCAGCTGAGTAGCACTATGAAAAGGATACTGTGAAAATGACAGGTGAGATAAGAACTCCATTAGAAAAACAATCAGTTGTACCATCCAGTCAGGTGGAGAAAATTAATTATAGCGTTATAGTCGTAGCAAAATTTAAATAAAAGTTAAGAATAAGTTTAGAATAAATAATGCATAGTGTAACGCTTGACGACAATATAGTATAAATCTTATCGATCAACTTACGCAATTAAGTAACTTTGAGGCGAATTAGCAATAAACTTCATATAATAATTAATTCCAATTAAAGTGTCAGGTACACTTTTGCTGTTAAAATTTTTGTAACACAAGTTTAACATTATTTGGGCAAAGTAATAAAAATTTAGAAAGTGTAAATATGGCTATTTTTAGTTTCATTATTTTATGATTTAAAAAAATAACAGTACCAATTAAAAGATCAAAATATTTTTTCTAGCAATAATGACGAATATAAAAAATATGTAAACGCTTTTCATGACAAAGACCTACTCCCAAGGGGTATTTGGTAAGTCGAGTCCTTGAGTTCGAAATCAAATTTAATCAGAAACAAATAGGATATGATGCGCAAATAGAACGTGGTAAACGCTTCGCATGACAAGCACCGTATTACTTATAGAATTGATCTAGCTTAGGCAAATATAGGTAATAAATCAAAAGTTTGAACACGCAATATTTATTCAACGTTGACGATTGAATTATGCCAAATTGTTTGCCGTTCCGTCTTCCTATCTTTCTTACAATTTATTTTCAGCAACTTTCATTTCTTAAATTATTTAAAGAGTTACTGTTTTTATCCTTTGATTTTAGTTTCCAACAATCTTCACGTGAAGCTTAGGTGGATTGAGGTAAAGTTTTGATCTTTCTATTGTCATTTTTAGCATTTATTTATATATTTAAAGTACTATCACATCCTACATATTATACTTGTAACTAATAATAATAACATGTTGAATTGTATCTGACATATATGACGATTACGGTGTATATACATGACAACAGCGATCAACCTAAAAATAATTAACTATATTTACTACTGTAATTTTATATATACTTGTCTGGATATGGAAATTTTTGTAATTTCGGTTTTTAATTAATTAAACAAGTGGCTTAAGATGTCAATATCCGAATTATGTGTTTGAATGTTATTATATAGAATAAGTATTCTATTTATGGGTGATTGTTGTCTTAAATTAGTTCTTGAAAATTGTGTGTCGAATATTTTAACTATTTGATATCTAGGATAACAGTAGGGAATATTTAAGGATATTTTTCTGATAGGCTATTACACTGAATACGATTATTTATTACATAATGAAGAAAATATATTTCTATTCTAAAATACGTCTGCGGTTGGAAAGAGTGGTCATGTCAATCTTGGATAGCCGTTGGTCATAAGGACTCCCATTAAAAAAATCACTGCAAGAGTAGGCAAAATTTCAGGTGAAGGTTCTCTGAGTGCTTTCTATTCCTTGTGAATGAACTGCGTACCACGGTAACCATATGAAATAAATTACAATTTCGTCAATATGCGATGAAAATGTTAGCTTCGCATGGACGATGACAAATCACAAATTTCATGGACTTCTACCAAATAGACTCCACCAACCTTACTTAGTAACAAGTGGTTTTATTTTGCGGGTGTACTTTATATGTAAGCATTTACTTTAAACGTTTGGCTTCAAATAGTTTATATTGCATCAGTTTAGAATTATATTAGGATTGTCTTGTATAAGTTGAGAAACATTGAAACACTTATTTTTTTTAATCGGAGTATAAAAATTAGCAGCAAATAATGAAATTTGCAATTCACTCTCTTTACATTAATAAAAAAAAACTTTATCTTTACTTGAATTAATGAGACAGATAAACTAGCTCACTATCTGAACGATGTTTTACCTTAATAAAAACTTAAGAAAAGTTCAGATGTGATAATTACCACTGCATCATTTCCGAATACGAAAACTTTAGGAAACTTTATTGCATTTCTTGTTGAATCCCAAGACCATTTCTTGTTTAATTTTTGGTCCCATCGTTCTCGAACAAAACTGTATTATCGAAATGAAGTAACTTCATTCACCACGTTTTATATTTTACTATTGTGCATAAATAAAATCTTGGAAAGGTACTGCTTCAATATCGAAAGTGCTATGAATTTTAAGATTCACGAGAACCATGAGACGTATGACCTGATCTTGCTTCGAATATTTTCCGAGGATTGACTCTACTAAACTTTCTGAAATCCGGGTGCAATAGATAATATAACAGTATATCTACTGCAAATACTTTACTTTGAAAGTCTATGTTTTTTATAAAAACTATTTTGCAAGTTGTAAACTATAACTATAACTTTACATTATTTAAAATGAAGTTGTTTTTTGTTCCTAAAAACTACCCAAAGGATTTAAATGCGATTTTCATCTTCATTTTGGTTATGTGGCAAGAAATGTATTTATACTAAAATACATACCGATGTTATAATACTAGAACACAAAGTCTCGATGACACGTGTTTTTATCCTACGGATGACCCAGGAAAGACGATTTGTATGTTTTATGGTTTTCATTTATTTGTAGATTATAAGTTTACAATAATGTTGGCCAATATAATCTTAATTAAATTATCCTTAGTCAATTACTTAATTCAACACTATATTCGACGTATTAAGATTAGATATATTGTGCATTTAATGTAGACGAGACAATTCTGGTCAATTTCCTTCAGCATGTCATTAAAATAATTACTTTAAAAGATACCAGAGAGTTAAAATGCACCCGTGCAAAGCCAGTGTGTGTCGCTAGTATCTACTAAATATAAGTATATCATGTTGTTATTAACCTATAGAAGTCAATGTTGATATGTTACATGCAAATGTTCTAATACCAACTGACCTCCGCGTGATATTTACCCAATGTAGACAAACATTTATCTTCATTCTAAAGTGCAGAGAATATGAGATGTATGCATTGCCTGCTTGTACAACGCGTTCTGCCGTTACTTTGTTTACATACAATACATAGATATTGATGTATTATATCACTTGTAACACTTACAGATATATTAAGATCAACAAACATTTACATTTTGCAAATATATTTGAGTCAAGTAAAATCATATTATAAGTCATCACCGAAATCATCATCACAGTCGAAGGTCGTCCAATGTTGGACAAAGACCTTCTCCAACCTCTCCGCGTCAACTGGTTTTGTCCCTGAATCCAATGACATTCTGCGATCTTAAATCCATTATGTCAAATTGATTTTTTTAATCACACGATTAATCCCCTGATGCTATCCCTCCTACTGCGCTCTTAAATTTGTTATGTCAAATTGATTTTTTTAATCACACGAATAATCCCCTGATGCTATCCCTCCTACTGCGCTCTTAAATCCATTATGTCAAATTATTTTTTTAATCACACTTAAATCCCTCCTATTGCGTTGAAGATGTGCGCTCCAGAGTTGGCATCGGTCTTAAAGCATCTTTTGTCGGCTCTCCTACGTTTATGGTGTAGTCCTGACATTATGGAAGACAGCATTCGTCCATCCGATTGATCCCATAAAAGTTGGGTTTTGGGTGTTATTAAAAAATCTGTCCGACTACGGGCCGATATCCATAACTTCTCTCTTTTCAAAAATATCAACTGTAAAGTCCTGCGGTGTCAAGAAGGTTGTCATTTGCTTAGTGACCAACAGTAAGGCTTCCGTAAGGGTCGATCGGCCTGTGATCTTGTAGTATAATTGACAAATCGCCGAGCACAAGCGATTGAGACTAAGGGGAAGCCTTGGCAGTTAGTTTTAACATTGCGAATGCCTTTGATCGGGTCTGACACAAAACGTTTCTTTCGAGCTCCATTTCTGTGGGAATTTTTTTACTGAGAAATGATGCGAATCGGTCGCTAGCTTTCTAGCAGATAGAAGCATAATGTTTGTAGTTGAAAGTGAATGTTCTGACTCCATATCTGTGGATGCTGGTGTCCCGTAAGGCTCTGTGCTATCGACTACTTCGTTCCTGCTCCATATCTATGACATGCTATAAATTAGCGGCATTCTTTGTTTTGCGGGTGACATCACGCGCGATGTTCTTTACACCGGCTGCGCTAATATTTCTCGGGAAAATGTCATTTAGAATTGAAACAAATTTGTGTCCGAAATTGAGACCTTTTTGGAAAACTCTTAAATTGTATTAGACATAATTTAGTCCAATTCAACCCCACAAATACACAAATTTGGACGTTTACCGTTAAAAAATGCCGTGGATCCTCAGCATTAGTACATATGTCCTCGTTTCATGACACTTCCTTATCTGCCTCAGCAAACATGAGAATACTTCGTGTCGACATGTCTTGTGAAGTCCAGTTTCGTGGTCATTTAGAGATGAGGATCTGGCCCCGAAGAAACTTGGCGTACTTTATAGGTTGAGACAGTATTTCACTCCAGCCTTCTGCTTAAAAGCTGCAAATTCAGTTCACATGGAATACTGTCCTCATCTTTGAGCGGAGGCAACATTTTTTTTTCACATCGGTTTTCTGTGAGGCCGTGGTATCACTCCGGTCGTGCCGACTCATGCATGCCGAAGCGTGGTTCTCCCATGGGTAATGGGGATCTGGGGAATATGTGACCGCTGTAAGCGACCCGAGACCGGTGATACCGCTAAATAAGTTCCTCTGACAAACAATCAAGGCTTCATTTCATATTTTAATAGGCATTTACTTATTAAATATCCATGAACAAGCGACCTTGAAAGTTGAAATCCATCAAGTTTCGGCGTCTCAATCTGCATAATTTACTTTGGCATTTGTAAGAAAAGATAACAATACTGATAAGAGGTAAGAGAAGGAGGTCATTACAAAAACATTTCAAGTTAGTGTTCCTGTAACCATCAGGAATTTCTTTAGAAATTCAATTAGCTTGCTTGAGATTACAAGTGGTGCAATTAAAATTGCTATTTGTAAAGTATATAATTTTATCAAATCAATATTTATATTATAAATGCGAAAGTAACTCTGTCTGTTTGTCTGTCACGCTTTCAAGGTCAAACCGCTATATCGATTTCAATTAGGCTTGGTATGGAGAGACTTTGATTCTTGAAGAAGGACATACTCTTTATTGCAAAAACTAGTCAGTCATGAACAATTAAATAAAAAGATATGTTTTTAAGCCCGAAGGCCTCCAACTAGACTTCACGGCTGTTATCGTATGATAACGGCTTAATGTGACCTCCGAATCACGGAGACGCTCATGGTAACATGCCACTAGCGGTCACCCATCCAAGTACTGACCGCGCAGTCATTACTTACCCTCGGTGATTGTTTCTAATCACCGAGTGCAACTGGGCTATGAGCGCTACCATAGTGTTTTTTTACCAGAAATTGCTGATGTATGTTGAGTATAAAATCATTTGGGTAAATGTTCTTGATCTGTGTTAAATACTATTTGATAAAAACACATTTAAGATTCCCAACATTTACAACAACATTTACTCATGTGTCTTGAAGGTACTTAGAGCATATAAATCGCTTACGAAATTTTACGCCAAATTAAATGATCATCAACAAAAGTCTAAAGTTGCTAAACAACGCAATGCCGTAAGTAACTGAACAACATACTGCCAAAAGTCCCTGAACAGCACACTGCCATTAGCAGCTGAACATGACAAAAATGTCTTAACTATAAAGAAAAATTAGTATTTAGAGCTACGGTTGTATATAAATTTATGGAACATTAAAAAGGTTAGCTAGCTTCGACGTTGACTGTACACCGTCAAACAGTAAACTCAATAAATATTGAAAACACTTATGACGCAGAATATTATTGATGACACGATATTGATCGACTAACAAACAAGGATTGACGGCAAGTGCCCTTTTAATTTCTGAATGAATGATTGGTATTTTCATGAGAGATTTTTTATTTCAAACAGTGAAGAAGTTTTGATCCCATATTTAAAAGTCCAGTAGTTTTGGTATAAATACAAAAAAAGTTTTAGCAGGATATTTTCCGTTGAATTTATTTCAGAATGACAATCATTCAAGGTAGCAGGTACAAGTAAAAGGTAACAGGTAGCTGTGAGAGTATACTATTACTCGTTGAAAATTAAGCCAATGGTGATAAAGCTATTTGCGCAGCAGTCTATTATATTTTTGTAAAGGATGATAAAATTACCTGAAATTTGCGTATTACTTTTTCCGTTTGCTCTTTAGAGAAAAACCAAATATTGTGATAAGCTTTTATAATTAATATTTGCTTGTTCTATTTTCAATTTAATTTGTGAGATTATATCAATTAAATTGAATTAAAAAGTTTAAGCATTTAAAATTAAAAAAAGACACGATTTGAAAAGAAAGTATGCCAAAATATCTGTTACTTATGAAACAACTAACAATATTATGGTGTACTATGAGTTAAGCTTAAAATTGATCACAAAAGTAAACCCGTAAACTTTGGTTATGAAATATTTTTCACAAGCTTTCAGACATCTGTACGATAATGTAGACTAGGCACTTAGTACACCATAATATTGTATATGTCTATAATAACTAGTCGTTAACTGGACATACAGATGCAGTGTGACCATGGTCTTCTGTAGAATCTTTCAATTTTTGAATTTATAACCCAGGTTTAAGCAACGTGTCAGTGGTTTAACAATAATATGTAGTTCAAATTAAATCTTTTACTATCACATTTCATTTGTTAACTTAGGTGTAATTAATTGTAATTAAATTAGCTGTAAAAAAATTATAAATGCCATGCAGCTTCAACCTTCTGTTTGCCTGCTTTGGTGGCGGAGTATGTGACTGCTGTCCATGAGGTCTTGGGTTGAAATCCTACGTCGGATCAAATGTTTGTATGATCTGCAAATATTTGTTTCGGAGTTTGGGTGTTCTATATGCATAATACGTATGTATTTATCAGAAAAAGTATTTGTGTATTCATATCAGTTTTCTGGTACCCATAATACAAGCTCTGCTTAGTTTGGGACTAGATGGCGTTGTGTGTTGGATATCCGAAATATTTATTTATTATTTATTTATTCTGTACGTGACCCTCATTACATAATAATCAACAATTTTATCTAAAGTGTTATTTAATACTACAGATATAGGGCTTTACTAGCAACTAGTGTTATACGCTAATCTCATAATATCCGAGGATTCGATAGTGATATCACATTTAGGATCAGTTACGTTTCAGCCAACAAAAAAAACAAAGTAGATAAACAATAGTGTTTTATGTTATAGTTTTTGAAAAGCATTTTTGAAAAGAAAAGACTGCACGGATGGCGTATCTGTCGCCACGCCGCTTTCTAGTACTCCGAATGATGTGGGTTCAAATATCACATGAGATAATACGTTGTGTGATTTACAAATTGCTGTTCTGGGCCGGGGTTTTCTGAGTGTCTGTTTCATGTATGTTTGTGTAGTCCCTCATGATATAGTGTGAGAGTTGTCTTTTATTATTTATTTAAGTTTTTTTATTTATAAATTACCTATATTGTATACATACAAAAATATAAAAAGAAAACTAAGGAAGAGTTACAAAATATGCAAATATTACAATAGGCGGTTGTATCGCTCACGGCGAAGCAAATAAAGACATCAGTTTCATTTGTTCTTTATATTGATCAATAACTTTCTTAGCTCTCTAGTCAAACCATCTGAAGTCATTAAATTGCTAGTAAGGTCAATAAAAAATGGATCATAATACCTACTGTATTGAGTTTCAAATACTATATGGGATGTCTAAAGTAATAAACATCTAAACCACCTACTCGACTTCAAACAGACTTATCCATTTTTAGATACGATTGACGTAAGAAGTGAATTTGAAGGTTACATTTTATGTTTACTTTATGCCTTTGTTTTATCAGTTTCAGTACCTGGGAGAGGCCTGTATATACGAATAACCTGTGTGATGAATGGTTAGACCTTATAAAGACTTAGCAGGTTGGTCATATGAATGAGGCAAATCTGATTAGGACAGGAGTAATAGTACCCTGTAAACAATTATATTTATGATCATTAACAACCAATAAATCGGGCTGGGCTCGGGTCTCCTCTCAGGAGAGGGTTAAGACCATACGTGCCCACGCTGTTGGATGTTTTTAAGCCGCCCGAAGGTCTCCAACTAAGCTTCACGACTTTTATCGTATGATAAGAACCAGGACCGACTGCTTAACGTGACCTCCAAATTACGGAGACGTTCATGGTAACATGCCACCAGCGGTCACCCATCCAAGTACTGACCGCGCCATCGTTGCTTACCCTCGTGATTGTTTCTAATCACCGATTGGAACTGGGCTATGAGCGCCTACATATATTGTTGGTAGAACATTTTAATACTTATAACCAACACAAACACAATACAACACTCGATATTGCCCGTGGTTACTCCTCCGTGTATGTAATTTATCATTTTAAAAAGAGCATATGTCCTTACTCGATACTCCAAATATCTCCATGACAAATTTGATTACCTGGGAGAGCTACGCTTCGGCACGAATGGGCGGGCTCGACCGGATAGATACCACGACCTTTCAGAAAACTGGTGCGAAACAGCGTTTGCGCTGTGTTTTACCGAGTGAGTGAGGAACTGAGGATACCGGAGGCCCATTTTTTTTTTTTTT
>PKRV01000116.1:2517063-2574463 GCA_003709505.1 Hyphantria cunea
GCGACACTGGCTCCACCCAGATTGGGCAAAAGTCGCCCTAGGGCGGAGGCAGTGTCGACCAGCTTGGGAGCAAGCTGTCGGAAGTGCTCGTCGAAGAGCCACCTACCGTCGAGGATCAGGCCCAGATACCTCATCTGGGCCCGAACCGGTACGAGGACCGAGTTGACCACTATGGAGGCGCAGGATACCGGAGGCCCATACCCCAACCCATACTACCTCCTCCCACTCCTTATCTCCTCCCCATCCCCCAAAGGCCTGCAACTCACTTGTGATGCCTCTGGTGTTGCGTGTGTCCAAGGGGGGCGGTTATCGTTTACCATCTGGCGACACGGCTACTCGTTTTTCCTCTATACCATAAAAAATATTAAAATTGGTTCAGTGATTCGGTTATGAAATCATAACAGACATACATTTACTTTAACATTTATAATATGCATTAGTAGGGAAACCAAAAATATGTACGTCATTATCGTTTAAACATAAACTATTGTCACTAACATTAAGATTATTTAAAAAATGGTTTTATTAATTAGAGTAAGGAGGAGTTAAACAAAAATATGATAAAAGTTACACACCGAAGCCTGTCAAAACGTTTTATGATGTATGTAAGCACCTTCTAAATATAGTTTAATAATTTATGTTCATTCTTAACGCTCCCTGAATGTTTATCATTCTTATTCTGTAAATAGCTAGTTTATTCTCAACTTCGTTTTAATTTTTAGTTTCAAAAATCTTAAAAAGATACATGAGTTTTTCTCTATTTAGATGATATAAAATTACAAAATAGTTACTGACGATTAATTATATTTCTACGTGAGAATAACGATGTAAAATAATATCAGAACGTTCTGATTCATTTGGCAGATGTGCTTCGATGAGATACCCCATAGTGTTTGCACTGATTTGATTGGTCTCGATAAGTACTAGCTTTAAGTAGTTTGTAAGATCTGATAATGGAACCACAAGATGGTCGCACTATTGCCTTAATTAAATCAGACAGCTGCGTTGTATGGGGTGAATTGGATTGGCTTGAAAAGTTCTAGAACAGAGATAGAAGGTTTGTTAGGGTTCACAAAAGGATATTATGTATTCGATAACTAGATGATAGTTAAATAGAAGGACTTCTTTACAAAGTCTGTGTATGTCGATAACAACTAGGTGAACGAGGTGGCTGTTATAATATTGAGTAGTAAAACATTAATCCTACTAATATTATAAGCGCGAAAGTTTGTAACTATGGATGGATGTTTGTTACTCTTTCATGTAAAAACTATTTAATGGATTTAAATGGAACTTTACAATAATATAGCTTATACATCAGAATAACACATATGCTACCATTTATAAAGATAACACAGCGGGGCTCAGTTAGTATACGTTATAAATAATATCAGAATGATAATGTGTAAAGCATAATGAACAAGAATTTCATATAATAATAGTAACTATGAGGGAGGCTCATAAGTAAATGTTTTTAATTGAATTTGCAATGAATTTGTGTATAATATAATATTTGTCAAACTTTTTTGTTACTTTTGGAATATTTTGAAAGGCCTTACCATGGTATTTATGTTTAGTTTTTATGGAATTCAATTAATTTAATTTATAATTTAGGATTTAGCAAAAAACACATAAAATAAAATCCAACGCTGCCATTCCATTATATTTAAAACTTGGTTTGCTTGCTACTCACCATGTATAATGTCTGTAACTTATATATACATATACATGTATATAAAAACACGTTAAGTACCTAAGCTTCTGGTAAAAGATTTTTAAATGTAAATAATTATTATCATTAATCAGTCAAAACATTAAATTTAACAGTAATGTTAATGTAAAGTTTTATGGTTAGCTATGTTAGATTGTTCTAATATTACTTTACATTTCTCTCCCTTTATTTGTCGTTAGGTTAAGTTACCTTAGTTACCTAACAAGTTTTGAAAAAATATTAATATCTAACATTGTAATGGGTAATAATTTATTTTGTGGAACGTGTTAATCTTAGAAACTACTAGTACCATTTAAAAAGCTGATTACTATATAGCCTTTTTTTAATTATTACGATTCAATGTGTCAATGTATGCAAATATATTTTTTAAATTGTTAATAGCGTGCGGAAGAATGTTACAGTTATTAACATGTAGGTTGGTTGTTGTTAAAATACGTGTTAATAGTAAATTAGTGGAAGAAAAAGAAATTGATGACATGACCTGCTGTTACGAATTCAAGGTTCTCTTAGAATCTAGTACTTTAAATATATGTTAGACAGGTCTGAAAAATACAAAGAAAAACATTTTAAACAGTTTGCTATTTTCACAAATTTCATTAATTTAAAAGTGCGACTTAAAGTGGAATATGATTTTAAAATTAAGAAGTAATTAATTATTTAAAAAACTCGGCTGCGTATAATTTATTTCAATTTATTTATTTTTTAATTCGATGTACCCAGTGTCACTCTCACGACTAAGATGAATCTATTGAAACCACTCATAGAAAAATACGATAAGCCGTTTAGGGTTTAGGGTTCTGCCACAGAAATATACACACTTACATTCATATACACACTCGAAAAACATAACCCTCCTTCTTTCGTATTCGAGTAAAAAGTGACAAAATAGAATACATTAAACCAAACGGCGAGTCAAAAATAGATATAATAAATGAAACATAACGAGTAAACTCGACCTCATGGAATTTATTCCTGTTTCGCATGTTGGTTAACCTACTTACTAAAAATAAACGTTTCCAGTTACTTTAAACGGCACTTAAGATAATGTTTATTGTTTATTTTAGTTATAAATTCAACTAACAGACAGCAACATTTCTGGTTTAAAAATATACGAAAGCCGATTTACGGTCAATTGTGTTACATCATATGCAGTGTTTAAGAGCCTTACCTAATCCGATTTTGATCGACGTGAAATCAATAATACAATATACTATATTTTGGGATCGGGCATTAATTCGTATGTAAGTAGAGTCATCATAATCATCTGAGCTAAGCCATGGTCTGTAAAATTTCAAATTTCATTTCAGTGATGGGTTAAATTACTTTAAAATAAGTGGTAGTCATTTAACGCCTACTTTTTGATCGAAAGTAACACATTATTCTTTATTGATCATTTGATTGTAAACCTTAGAATCAAGGTTAAACTTTTTTAATGAAGCGATGTCAATATTAAGTAAAAACATTCAATTAAAATTTTACATTTCAGACATCATACACACAACGCCATTTAGTCCCAAGCTAAGCAGAGCTTGTGTTATGGGTACTAGACAACTGATATAAATAAATATATACTTTTTTGTAAATACATAAATATTATGCATAGAAAACACACAAATCCCGAAACAAATATTTGCAGATCATCCAAACATTTGGTCCCCCACACTGCGCCACCGAGGCAGTTGCAGTAATTATTGGAATTGGTTTACAAATCGTGATCGTGATTTGAAAACTTGAGAACTTTTTCATTTTCCATATTTATTAGTTTTATTCAACTACAATTTTTTTACGGAATTCGTCGTAGTTTGTAAAGTTTCCGTGAACCCGAGGGAAATTTTTCCTCAAGAACTTTCTAAGGGTCTTCGATCAAGTTTGAATTAGCTGGAGTAATATAGCTATAACAATCTAAATATAAGTTTCATAATGTTATATTGTCTACATATATTCATTTCAACTAACCGCCGTCCACTGCTAAACGTACGTCTCACCCAAAGAGCGCCAGCCATCCCGGTCTTGGGCAGTCCGCATCCATCCGCTGCCAGCCACATCCTTTATATCGTCAGCCCACCATGCCGCAAGAACCTGCACCCTGTACTACGTTTGCTTCATCGCGGTCTACATTCAAGTACATTTCGGCTCCACCAACTAGACCTAGGTTCGTCTACAGACATGACCGGCCTATTTCCACTTCAGCGTTCTGATCTCCGTGCGATATTGGTTACTCTAGTTCCCTGTCGAATAACTTCGTTCCGTATTTTATATAATTATTTATCTGTCTGATAGAATTCTACATATAATATAATACATATAAAATAAATAAATTTCGTAATCGATTATAATAAGCTTGCATTAATTTTTCCATTTATCATTTATTTCCAGAAATATTATACTAATTCAAATTGTACGTATTCATTCGTTACTACGTGTTAAACTTTAAAACCCTATCTAGATTTTCTGTTATGGTTAAAGGGGCTTGGTAACTAAAACATTAAAGCTATATATTAACGAGGTAGTTGAGGTCAAACGAGTCCAAACAATTGGGTCAAGAATGAATATATTTTCAACCTAATGTAGGAAACATTAAAATAAACAAGAGAATTAATTAGTGTGTATACCAAATCTATATACGGCTATAATAGTTTTTATGATTTACTGAGTGTGATCTACTTGGTCATAGGTACAATACAGTCACATGTGTTAGTGACTTTTGAATTGCTGTCATGGGCGGCAGAAGTCACTTTCCATCAGATCATCTGCTTCTTATATCATAAAAATATTGCTGGTAATATTTGTCGTCCTAAAATAGTCAGCTGTCTTGTTTAGGTTGATAATTGATTGATTATAAGCAGTTCTAACAAGTTATCGTTAGTTAAGAAAAATCATTCATTGATATCTATTTTCCATGTAAATATTAATAGTTGAGTATATAGAAGAGTCCATTGGGTATTTATCTTTGTCTTCAAAACAGTAAACTAATCAGTTAAAAATCATTTTAAAATTTAACACGTATAGACATATTTCACAGAATCATAAAATCAGTATTTGATAATTAAAAAAATATGTAAATATGAGTATTAGTATTGCCTGTAATATGTTAGCTAATAGCCACGTTTACCATTTCCAATGTCATTTCTACGGAACGAGTACAATGAAAAAAGAATAAATATAATTGCAAAATAATTATCTCGTTTTATCAAATTTATTTTGTAATAAAACAAGCCTAAACAAAATATATTTTTTATTTATTACTGTCCCGTACAAACAACGTTGACTTTTGTTGATTTTGAATACTGTATAATATGTACCGTAGTATCAGTAAAAATGGATTTTTTTTATTAACTGGAGTCTGCTCTCCATGATGCACAAGTGCTGTCATTGCACGATTACTGCCAGGCTCGTTGGTACTGAAATGAGCATGGCTCTACTATCAAAAGAATAGCTATAGTCCTAATTATCCAAAGCACGACCTAAGGAATTGAGGGATTCAAATCATTCTGTCGCCAAATGTATTGTGAAAATATTCATGTAGAACAAGTAACAGCCTGGACAAGGCAATCTCTTCACTTTTGAGTAAAATGTTTATTTCCATTTTAGTATCTTTGTACAAATTTATACACTAGTGGTGTGCAATAAAGTTGTAGAAATAAAATTAAATAAAATTAAGTTTAGCGTAATATTTTTATATAGGTTGAACATTATAATAATTTGTTGTAAGTCTAAATTTATCATGAACTTCGGAATCAGCAATGTGTGAATTTAACCCAAAGTAGGTAGTATTATTAATTCCATCAACTTTGTTTGTAAACATTTGTTGAAAGGTTAATATTATGTGAATTCCGTAACAAATATGAAGCAGAATATTAACGAAGTTTCCATTCTTATCTATAAATAACGTTTGCTCAGAATTAATTAATTTTGTACATTACATAATTATCAGCAGTACCTAGAATGCGCCAGCTGTGTATTTCTTGCTCAGTTCTATGTATTTCTGATTGATGGACCTAAAATCATAATATCTGTTGTTAAATTCAATTAATCAAAGAAGTACAATTAGGTTCAACTCTCAAAGTTTTATTCTGTAAAGTTAAATATAAAAGCAATTTTTTTTGGCGATGATCGTTGACTCGGCTAAAAGCTTTTGCGAGTTATATTGCTCTTTACACTACAAAGTAGTTTTATTTTATTTTTAAAAACTCGATCACATAAAAAATCTCAAATTCCATGCGATCTATAAACAAACACGCCTTGTTTTTACGAAGGTTGATTGCTTTACTCGAATTTAATGGAAGTTCAAGGGAACACCAATATTTTTTTCATTGTTTTTCTAAAGGGGATGTTGTTTAGGTAATGTTTCGCGCATTAATATTTATTACAGCTTAAAAAAATATCGTTTAGAATAGAATGATTAAATGTATCAAAAAGTTGTTAAAAAATCTATGGATACTTAGATAGGGTATAAAATAATACTTGAAATAAAACAAACTAGATTTTCTTGTGTGAAGAATGTGTACATAACGAGATAGCCATATCATTTTCAGACGGTTGGATATATGAGAGGGTCACTGGTTAAACTTATTACGCAATACAATTCGGTGCGTAAAGTTGACTTCGCACGCACATAATTTTCTTAGTTTATATTTTTGAATAATTCTTTCATAAAAGATGGCAAGATTTTGATATTCAAAATCTTTCTGATCTCATTATAAAACAAACTCAATTTATATCGTGTATTTATTTCTTACCATTCAATGTCTTACATTGTGCATTGAGCTTTGTGAAAATTTACAACCACGTTGTTAGGGATACGGATAATAATATAAAAGGGTTTTCATGCAAAAAAAGTTACTTCACAAGAATTGTAAAATATTTCAGTTTTATCTAACACGAGCAAGTAGGCAATAATGACTATAATTAAAATTTAAAACGACAATTTTACGAAACTAGCTAACTGCTAGTTTACAGTACAAATAGTGCAGGCGACTAAACTTCGCAATTCCAGCTCTACATAGAAGCTTTTTTATTTTCATTTCTGACAACTCATTTCATACTCGATAAGTTTCGTGTTTGAATTTGCAATCGATCACTGCAGTGTGTTTTATTTTATAGTTGAGTTGCATCAACGAGACTGCAGATTTTTTGATAAAGTTGTATTTATATCAAATAATGTAAATGGCGATTAGGCAATAAACAAATGCATTTACTTAAACGCGTAAATATCATCCAAAAAGAACAATAAATAAGGCATCGGTATTGTAATTTCATCACAATATGAGATTTAAAATAAGCAGTTTCAGTCTGATTGACCTGGAAGGATTATAACAATGACAGCCCGGGATTTTATTTTTTATTTTATTTATTTGCTTACTAATATAACTATAAATACCTACCTGTAAATAGTACTTGTAATTGTACCTGTAAATTTTTGGCTTATGTACCGCTCATGCGTAGTGAATGTTTTTCTACTGTAGAAATATAAATCTGTACAAATCATTAGGTAGATTTAGACCCTCGTACGGCTTTATAAGCTGTTTCTGCAGAAGACATGCTGATTTAATGGATTGATTGACATATACCTTGCGTTTAACCTTTGATAAACCACTGAGATTTGCGGTTAGTATTGTATTTCGATATATAGGGGTTTATTTACTTGGGTTTGGATGGAAAGTTATTTTCATTAATATTGATGGTATCAATCCATTCGGGTATCACTTTGGAACTACTTTTTTTTGATTTGTCGATTCGTTGTTATTTGTTTTTGTGCCAGAAATGTCAATACTATTATTAGATGTTACCAGCTTTGATTTTTTGTGGCTCGTAAGTTATATACGCATTTTTTTGTTATTTTATTCGATAGAGCTTAGCTTAAAAGTTTTTTTAAACATACAAATTGAAGTCTGAGTAAAACTTTAGATTAGTAAATAATCATAAAATGTTATTACATATTTTGCCGATATGAAGAAAAGTATGTGAGGGCAAAGGAACAGATGTATCGCCTGATAGTAATCGATTACAGCTGCTAGAGATGAGGATTGGGATGGTTCTCCGGTATCCTCACTCAGGCGGTAAAATACAGCGCGAGCGCTATTTCACACCGGTTATCTGTAAGGCCGTCGTATCACTTTGGTCGAGCCGGATCATTTGTGCGGAAGCGTGATTCTCCCACGGTTAATTTATTTATTTGGGACAAAGACAGTTACACATAATAGTCTATACAAATAAATAACACCACGAGGTGATAGCTGGAGTAAGTAAGATAATGAACATGCATTATATAAGAAAAAAAGAAGTGGGGGAGGTTTTTTAACAATTATTAACAAATATATGGAGAGGGTTCATTGAGTCGAGAGATATTCAGAAGCTACTTTTTTAAATTCAGTTTGAGTGAGAGCGAATATATCTAAATTCATAAAGTGTAAATTATACGTTATTAACGGTTCACTAAGAATTATCTTGGAATAAGAATTTTTATCTATAGATGTTTTCATTCAAGGAATAAGTAATATAAGCAATATTCGTTTATTCGTTATTTATTAATAGAATATTCAGTTTGTATTTAATAAAGTATAAGAATCAATATTGCCATATAAGATTAAAAGCAAAGTAATGCAAAATGTAATTTAATTTACCGTGAAATCTAATTAAAGCAGTGTGAAATTTTTCTTTTAATGCCAGAGTTTATAGTTAGGAAATAATACACAAATTTTGTTTTACTATCTAAGAATTAAACAATAAGTATGACGTACACAAAGCTGAGCTGTATGGTCTGCAAATTATTTTGTAGCATAATACAGTCAGAATGAACGGAATGATGATAAGTAGCAAAAATACAATGGCTTATAGCGTGTAGTAAAACAAGAGTACTGAGTTGTAAGGTAGCGTAATGGCTCATATGGTAATTTGGTTTTATGAATACGACTTAATTAAGAAATATATGATGCTTACAACAAGAGTAATCTTTATCTTAAATTATAAGTAGGAATATTAAGAAATCAGGAGTAAAAAAATCTATACGATTTCCTTTAATTTTGTAGAAATATTTATTTTATTATTTTCATTTTGTGTATGTATTATATTTATTTTCATTTTGTAGAGTGGAAGAACTCCAAGAAAATTGGGACTTCTTCTTTCAATGCAATATTCAGCACACAGTCAAGATATTATTAAATGTGTATGATATATGTGTTTACTTTTAAGCTATTATTTACTCATAATTGAATGATAGTGAGTAAATACTCGTTTAACAGTGAGTGAGTACTCATTCAATGATGTTCATAAAACGCAAATTACCATAAATACAAGTTATTTATTCTGATTCACAATTACAGTTGTGATAAAAAAGTACAGAATTTATATTATTGGAAAACCACAATAACATGAATATCGTTTAGTAATAATAGACATGCAAAATAACAGATTTACGCTTCATTTTGCTTGTACTATTAACGCGAACATTAAATAACATGAAAATGAAATGAATGAAATACCATAATAATGCGCCACAATTATTTGATACGTTGGAAAAGGTTTGTGATGTGATAAATACAACATTTGAAATACATAACCAACAGTTTTATTGTTCATCAGATGGGTTTGACTCTTTGAAGATTACGGGAAAAGTATAACACCTGAAATGATAATATTCGTACTATCGTGTTTCTTTAGCGAGCGATGATGCAGAAGCTTCTCAACAAGCCGCCATAACATGAGTCACCAGGCAGAATAGAGTCACTTTGGGAGGCTCATAAATACATAAAAAAAGAGATTTTAGCCAATATTTTTTATGGAATATGGGGCAAACGAGCAGGCATATCACCTGATGGTAGCGATTACCGCCGTTCATGGAAACCCGCAAAACCAGAGGCGACACAAGCTCGTTGCCGGCTTTTGGGTGGAGGTGGGGAGGGGGATAGGGGAGGGGTTGGGGTTTGGGCCTCCTGTTTCTTCACTCACTCGGTAAAACACAGCGCAGCGCTGTTTCAAGCCGGTTTTCTGTAAGTCCGTGGTATCACTTCGGTCGAAGCGTGACTCTCCCACGGTAAATATATAGTAACGTACACGTACACCGCTAGACTTATGTGAGATAGTGTTATCGCTTTGGTCAAGCAGTGACATTAGAGACGAAGCATTATCGTCCTTGCGTAATTAACCATCGCGTCTTGAAGTGCAGGAGTCATCCTCCACTTGCTGACGCAAGTAAAAAATTAAAATAACACTATTTTACAAAACATACTTTTATATTATTGGAACAATTTACTAGACTTAATACTTTTAGATACAGCAGTGTTATTAGACCTTTAGTCTAACCTACATTATGCGGTGGACTTAAGAAACATACATGAAACGGATACAATAAAACACCCCGACTTAGAACAGCAATTCAATGCGTATTACATAAAATGTTGTCCTATGTGGCATTTGAACCTACAACACTTTGTGCAGCTGAAAGAAGCGCGGCGAACTTTTAAACCACTAGGCCAGCCGTGCATTTTTTCAAACTAGACTTAATGAGAGTTTTTCCATTGCGACTCATATTAATGTACTCGCACTTTGGTGTTCAATCAATTTGATATAAATTCGTTATAAAGTTTGAAACAAACAGAATTGAAACCTCTGTATAAGCAATGAAAATTTCAATATTTTTTTTCAAATATATAAAGTAAAATTTTCAAGTCATGTTTTTATTTAGGTTTGAGTAAGCTCCTCATACCTGAATAAAAACATGACTTGAAAAATCCTACATAATAAAAAAAAAACATACAAAGAACTTAGACAAAGTTCTATTTTCTTTAATAGATATCTGGAAGGAATAGTCATATGATAACAACTACTTATCTTAGAGCGTCGAACTAAATGTTGAACAAAGCCCTCTACTAAATGCAAAGCAGCTGACACGTGCAACACATAATTTAATTTCGTTCAGTTTTGAATACACACAGGATTGTTGTTTTCTAAATAATAATGGTTCGTGCTCAAAATGCGAGATTACCTATGATTTATAAGAATTTTCGCGGAACAAGCTGAAAAACCCTGCGCTCAATTTGGGTTTTGGCAAGAAAAATATTACACTGAGGATAATATTTTGTACATGTTTATTATTGAGAACAAAATAGGTTCTTACCCTTTTATATTTTTGTTTTACTTAAGAAGCGTTGTTTACTTTAACTTTTAAGAATGAAAATGGGAATGTAACATGAACACAAGTATATACAGTGGCATATTAATTTTGCAAGCGTTGAATCTCTAATCTCCTAGAGACTGACTAATTTTCACGAACTGTCTCTCAAGCCCTTGATGTTTCATATTAAACTAATTATGACAAAAGTTATTTATTTGAAAAGGTTTTTTTTAAAACAAGCTTTATTACTTGTTAATAAAAGTTTGTTATTGAAATATTATACCTTTGGATTGATAATAATACCGATTATGATTATTGCATTGTCATCAAAGCAAAAGGGACATTAAAATTTTTAGTTTAATCGGAAATCGGGAAGTTGATTAATTTTAACTTGCAAGATTTGATTACATACAAACATCGTGACAGGTGAAATTAAAACAAAGGATAAATACAGCTAGGAAATTTTAAGTGGAGCGTAAATTGTTTTAAAGGAAAACCTATATGCTACATACAAAGTTTGATAAACTAAAATAACATGTTTGCACTGCAATTATCTGTTAGTACTTTAGACTTGTAATTTGATGCATCATTTTCGATATTATACCCTATTGCAATAAAATAGAGGTTGTTATTAAAGAAGCAACTCTTTAAGTCTGGCAATCGGCCATTATGAAAACGAATAAAGCCAAATTAAAAAGCATTAACAAAAAACGGAATATATCGGACCAAAGATCAGGTTGTGGATTCTGACCTTTCCTATAGCACTACCGGCATGAACCCACTCGAGCATTTTAGCTTTATTATTTTAGTAATACAACAACAAAAGTATGTTTCGTTTGCAATAATTACATTCTTTTGCTTCAATCAATTACAGACATCTGGGTTTTACGATCAAATATTTATTGAGCTCGCAAAAAATAAAACCTCTCATTGCGCTGCTTAAATAACGTGTTCGCTTAGCAACATGATATTGTAAAAAAATATCCTGGTTTAGTATGTCTGAATTGTTTTTCTCAAAATTCTTTACAAATTAAAGGTACAAAATATGATCAATGTCTGGGTAATTGCGACGATAGCGTTATGGATATTTTAATTAAATTCTGATGCTATTTGTTATATTGTCTTTCCTGTTTTTAATATACTTCAGTAAGAATGGGGCTTTTTTCTACGACTGAATAATTTTATGGGTATATTACGTGACATAAAATATGATACGACATTGCTAATAAAATAGTTACACCTTTATATATTAGGTTGATGATGATTTCACTTGCTTTTTTAAGTCACCTAGATTTGGATCAGTTTAAGCCTTACTGATTACTAAAAGCTGACGAACAAAGTGACTAATCCATACAACAAAGTACATACTACACCTACACACAGTATTCATTATTTTAGTTCCCAACCGTGTTACTTTATTTGTTTTTGTCAATAATGCTTACTAAATATGTTTTCATGACATCTTTCTGTGTGTGCTTATAAAGTCCCCCGCGACATAAGATGTATATTCTTAACGCAGTTGTATTTTTAAATAAATAAATATTTCAAATAAAAATTTGTCATATATTATACTTACCAATGTCATATATAGTTAAAGGTTGTTAGTAAGGCGTGACCCCTGAATCTACTGAAAAGATTTTGAAAACAATTTTATTGCTAGGAAACCAAATTTTTGCGAGTATCATAGGCTGTTATATATTTGAAATACTCGCGAGAGGAGCTGCGGGCACAAGTTACTCACATATAAAATGGTTATAGCTCCGAAATTCATAAAAGAACATAATTTCATTTTCACAATTTAACAAAGAATATAGCTTTTCATATCCATAATCCATATACATACGACCGTCTTATAGGTCAGACTATTATTATCCTTGAGGACAAATCATATTACTTTTATGAAATGAGATCCTTTGAGGGGATTTGATAGGGTCGGTAGGCGATGTGACAATTGTACCGTTTACACATGCCCGACTGGTGACCTTATATACAACCTTTTGATTGGGTATAAGAGAAATATTTGGAATACCTTACAAGGCGTAAAGCCGCGTTTTCAAAGTAAGCGGGGAGCGGGAGCGACAATCCACTTTTAAAACCAGCGGGCAAGGCATCGGTGCTATAGCGGTTTATTGATGTGTTATAAGAAACAAAACTTAGTAAAATATAGCTTGATACGGATGACAGATTTCATAAAAAGTAAATAGTGACTTCTCACGATGAGGCGCTAATAGCTCAGTTGTACTCGGTGATTAGAAACAATCATCGAGGGTAAGAAATAACGTCGCAGTCAATACCTGGATGGGTGATCTCTGGTGGCATGTTACCATGAGCGTCTCCGTGATTTGGAGGTTACGTTAAGCAGTCGGTCGTGGTTGTTATCATACGACAACAGTCGTGAAGCTTAGTTGGAGGCCTTCGGGTGGCTTAAAACATTCAACGGTAAGATTACGTAGCAGCCACAATGTAGTCTTGTCAGTCCCCAACCCGCACTTTGCCAGCGTGGGGACATCTGGCCTTAACCCTCTCCTGAGAGGAGACCCGAGTCCAGCAGTGGGACATTATGGGTTGTTGATGAATAGTGATTTCTAATAATTAGTGAAAACGACCAATGTTTAATAATATTCTGTTTGATTAGGATACCTACTTATGTAATAGCGTCATAATTAAGTAATTTAAATTTATTTTTATAAAATCGTACAACCCAAGCCTTATTTATAATCTTTAAAAATTTTGATAAGCAGTAATTCTACCAATAATTTTCTATAGCTGACAGATTGGTGTGTATTAAGTAACTTTACTCAATCGCTTATAGGAGATCACATAATGCACAATGAAAAAAAAAACGTCATCTAAGCGAGCCAAATTACAAGTAACAAGGACAATCAAAATGTTTTAATAGCAACAATAAATAAAATATAATATATAAATTGACCATGACAAAATTAAAAATCATTAGTCACAGGTGATTGCATCGCATGCATGCATTGATGCGCATCGCTAGTACACCACCCGTCATCCGCTCATCACCCGCTTCCCACTCCGCTGTGTTCGTGAATACTGCCATATAAGTTGCCTATACATTTAAACGTAGCGCTGTCCACTCCGATTCGGCGCTCGCCCCGCTCTCGCCGAGTTCGTGTACGTGGCCTAAAAATCATACGACGGAACGATGATAATTATTATTATATTAATAGGACGGCCCGTGGTTGAAAACCAAAAAAAAATTAAGGTAGAAACCATTGACACTAAGTTATTAAGCGCACTTTCACTATATGTTAAAGGAAAATGCAAGTGTGCAAAGTTTACCTATTGCGTCCTTTAAAAGCAAGTCAAAGAGAACAAAATTATTCAAAAGAGATGAATAATGTTCTTTGATCTTTTGATAAAAGGCGTGAGAGTATATCTTTGGATAAAATATAGTCAAAGCTATATTCAGTCTTTTTGAATAGCATTTAATAAAACGCCTTTTAAATTAGAAAATGCAATAACAAAGTAACTCAAAAGAACCTGAGTTTACTCTTTCTATCTACCCTCTTGGGTCAGATCATTCGTACTGGATAATACTTGAGATATTTCAGAGTCTGCCAGAATTTTAACAAGGGTTTTTTGAGGCTCTTGACCGCGTTGCTTAGTTATGAATACGTCTGCTGTGTGACGCTAAACAAATTTCAAGTGTACACAGATGAAGTAACTGATGATGTCATTCACTTAGATTAATGAAATTCATGTCATTTTGAAACTAGTGATTTGGTTAGTGTTTTTTTTTTTTTAAAATACAAACCCGACATTACTGTGAGCAGCATACTAAATATATTTATCAAGATATTTTTAGGCCGTAGCTGTTCACTAATTGGAATATGCATGAAAAAATCGGTCAAGTGCGGGCAAAATATAGATTTTTACGGTTCAGTTTTACTCTTTGGGTACAGAACCCTAAAAATCGTTTTTTTAACTAAATACAATCATAAATTATCGAAACATTCTTATATAGGAAGCGATAAAAGTTGAAATAAAACATGCTACAAAAAACCTATTAATAATTGATCTTCGAAGTCTATGAATATTATAATCTATGAATTTATTAAGATTATATGATAATCTATTATTATTTCTATTATTGATCTATGAATTTAGTTTCAAAGTCAAAGGACAAGTGCTTTTCAATTGTTTGGTGAAATAAATTCTTAGGGAGTCTAGTTTCTTTAAACTCTCTTGAGTTTTGAAAATTGTCGATACTATTACTCGTATTTATCTAATTAATAAATAAATAAATAACTATGTTCAGACATTTTAATACACAACGCCATCTAGTCCCAAACTAAGCAGAGCTTGTACTATGGGTACTAGACAGCTGATATTAATATTTATATACTTTTTTTTTGTAAATACATACATATTATACATAGAAAGCACCCAAACTCCGAAACAAATATTTGCAGATCATTCAAACATTTGGTCCGACTCAGGAATCGTACCCGAGACCTCTTGCACAGCAGACGCATTTGCTACCCCTGCGCCACAATAGCAGTCAAATAATTTGTAATATTATAGTAATCGCTTTTTACTAAACGTTTATGTATGCATACACGGTACATATACCAAAATAAGATTTTAACAGACAGAGATGCTTTGGAATTTGTACTATTCATATGGATTTAGTTTTAGCTCAAGTGAACACCCTTAGTAAACACTATAAAATTATACATAAATAACATATGAAGCTCTTTAATAATAAGGGTATGCCTTTATTAACAAAGAAGCTTTTGAAATGCTGACACTATTATAAAAGGTGACGTCATCTTAATAGCTACAGAGAAATAGTATTTTATAAGTGATTAATTGTTTTCCCTCGAGGAATGGAGAGTTTTTATAATTAAAGTACTAAAATATAATGGAATTTTTATATCCCTAACAGTTTAAGAACTTAATTTAATTAAAAATAGTTTTATTTCTGAAAGTATATACTTCATGTTTTTTGCTGTAAAATGGATTTCATTAGTTTTAGAAGATAGTGTTTCATTGTAAATCAAATGAGTTGTATTTTTCTGGGGATACAAGATTTGACTATTTTATTTGCCGTTGAGTGTTGGAGCAGAAAATAAATTCTTGGGAGGTGGTTGCGAAGGTTCGATGCTAGTCGTTCAGTGGAAAAACTGATATTCAGGTACAACCGGTTGAACTAGTTAGTATACGACCCTAAATAATCTTTGGAATAATAAAAGCTAACAAGATGAATAGAGTTGGGCGACACCTCGTAAAGTTTTAGTAACCAACATTATTTTTCGTGTGACAAATATTATTCGGCAAACCAATCCATATAAATAAATAAAATTAAAGTGTCTATGTGTAATATTAAAATAACTGCTTATATATACATACACGTTACATATACCAAAATAACATTTTTACAATTTTTGTCGGTTCGTCTGTCTGTTTACTCCGGATAATCTATGGAATGGCTGGACTGATTTTGATGGGACTTCTACTGGCAGATATGCTACTTTTCTTACTAGCTTCGTCCCGCGGTGTTACACGCGGCTGTAAAGGTACAAAAGGAACAGCGGGTAACACAGAGGGATTCATCTAGTGGCAAATATATATCTAAAGAAACATGATTCTATACGCATAAATATTGTACTGAATATGTGACCTTTAAAAAGAGCGGCCATGAGCTTCTTTGCTAGTATTCTTTCCATTAGACTCTAAGCACCGTAAAGTTATAGATTGACACAAGTAGGCGGTACATTTTGGTGGTCAAATTGTTATCTTATTTATTATTATTATATATTAACTTATTAATTCAACTTATTTACTCTGACAATTTAGTATTTTTAACTGAAGCTTTAACTCAACGTTTATAAATGTCACTTAGTATCTTAATTGAATAAATGATTTTGAATTTAAATTTAACTTAAGATAAATAATAATAAACAATAAATATGTTCAGACATTTTAACACACAACGCCACCTAGTCCCAAACTAAGCAGAGCTTGTACTATGGGTACTAGACAACTGACATTAATACTTATATACTGTTTTTGTAAATACATACATATTATACGTAGAAAACACCCAAACTCCGAAACAAATAGATGTAGAACATACAAACATTTGGACCGATTCAGGAATCGAACCCGAGACTTCTTGCACAGCAGTCGCATTCGCTACCACTGCGCCACAGAGGCAGATGTTCATAGCATTGATTTGTTCTAATCACAAAAACTGATGAACATATAAACAATATGCAGTTTACTTTGTAATTATCAGAGTAGCAGAAATGGTAATATAAATTGACATACGAATATGGTACCTAAGGATTATCGACTTGATCGTTAGTGAACTTTGACCGGCTTCACCTTGAATTTAGGACGGCGTAAGCTCGACTTAATTAACTGTATTTATGTACTTTGGATCTCGTCAACTTATCACTAAGGCTACCCTCTAGCAACAAGTGACGTACTTAAAGAAAATGTTAATATATTTAATTATAAGACAATAAAATCGATTATACTGATGAACATGTCACATGCCGTGTAAATATAAATAAATAAATAAATAAATATTTTCCGACATCTAACATACAACGCCATCTAGTCCCAAACTAAGCAGAGCTTGGGTACTAAACAACTGATATAAATACACACATACTTTTTCTTTTTTTTTGTAAATACATACATATCATACATAGAAAACACCCAAACTCCGAAACAAACATTTGTAGATCATACAAGCATTTGATCCGACCTGGGAATCGAACCCGAGACCTCAAGAACAGCAGTCGCATACGCTACCGCTGCACCACCAAGGCAGTCGAATCGAAATATCAGAAGGTAATCTAATAAGTGATGGTTAAACGGTCACCTGCTTAGTGTTCTTTATATGAGTAACTGTTCACATGCAAAGCTAGTTTGATTTAAATACAGAACATATTCATACATACATAGTTTATATTTAAATCACTGAGCATTTTATTAGTTAGTTCTCTTAGTCCAAATACACTTAAATAAACAGATCACAGGAAATATGAAAATCGGCCAAGTTAGAGCGGACACGCACAGGAAGGATAACGTACCATTATTTATACATTTCAAGCGTCTATCTGTTGCCTTTCTCAGTACCGAGCAAAAGAGCAAAAAATTCACGTTTGTTGTATGAGAGCCTCCTTAAATATTTATTTTATTCTGTTTTATAGATTTTTTTTATAGCGGCAACATAAATACATCATCTCTGAATGGGTACGGAACCCTAAAACACTCTTATAGACTAGAGCTATTTTATCTTAGGCTCACTATTAAAACATACATACAAAAAACATGAAGATTCGTTATTTATTTTAGTTTCGGAGTTCATCGTGAGCAAGAAAGTGACACGAGAATAATATATAATTGACTAGCTAAGCCCTACGGTGTTACCCGCGGCACAACATTAACCGCGAGTAATGCACGGAGCGAAGTTAGTCTTAAAAAATCAGCCAAGTACAAAATTGGACTTACGCAATGAGGGTGTAGGTACATTACATGATGTACCAAAAGATTTATGCTTTTCGCAGTTTTTCCTTTATCTGTGCTATAAGAGGTTGTTTTGTACTAAATTTAAAGATCCTGAGTTCACGAGAGTACCCTGTAGGTTTGGATTCCCTTGCGAGTGTCGGAAATTTGCAGCATAAACGGCTTTTTGTGTGATGTTATTATAAATTTATGCTTTTCGAAATTTTTCCTTCATCTGTGCTATAAGATGTTACTTCTTATCAAATTTCAAGATTCTGAGTTCACGGGAAGTACCCTGTGGGTTTTGATTTCCTTGCGAGTGTCGAAAATTTGCAGCATAAACGGCTGTATTTTTTGATTGCGTTGATTTCGAAGTTTGATCTTTTCACAGCTCTAAGGGACAGTAGATCTGAGTATTTGGGGTGTGAATTTCAGCTTGATACCTCCACGCATTCCTGAGGAAAAGGCAGACAGACTGACAGCAAAGTGATCTTATAAGGGTACGGAACCTTAAAAAAGGATCCTAAGTTTCTTGTTATATCATCAACTATCTACCGATAGACAAAAATTTTAAATTTCTTTGTTGGTATTGTATTTATGACAAGTATCATAAATACTTGTAAATGCAGTTAGTGAAAAGTTGATAATTTGAAATCGTAAACAGACAATTAAATTTTATTTATTTTTAAAGATGAAATTTCTATACTTATCTTTTTAGAGTATTCGAATTTTAAATTAAATTTAAGTCCTATTTCTTCAAACCACCTTACTCTAACAACCAGCGATAATGGTGTAATCCATAAACATGGTAAATATGGGCAGTAAAGATGATTATGAAAATGGATGTAGCAGCATGTGGGAACCATTTAGTACCTACCTAGTTTGGTACATAGGATAGAAGGAGTTCATTGGTAATAAAAAATGAATAAACAAAATACGTATATACCACAAAGAATTTTCATATTGAGAAAGCCTACATGGAAGTTATGGGTAAGTAACATCTAATAAATAAAAATGGATCACTGAAATGTATGTACGCGCAGAACTTCCATCACCTGTACCAAGTTAGATTATTTTTTTGTTTGTTTGCTATTGTCAGGACAGCAGTTAAAGTATGTAGTTCGTTATATTAATTAGCAAATGATTAATTCAAAACTCATTGCACCGACAACTACCACTGACTCTCCTATACATTTCGATCCATCCTAAGGTTGCCTGGAAGAGATTGCTTTTGGCAATAAGGCCGCCCTTTGTACACTCCGTCTCACATTTTATGTACTCTCTTCTAACTGTAATATTATAGTGTGCAAATAAAGAGTTTTATATCTATCTATCTTTCTTTCTATCTAAAGTAAATTATGAGGAAATCGCAAGTTTAATTTTTCTTAGTTCGTGACTACATACATACATATAATATTTGAATACTTACAAAAAAGTAAGTTTTAAATATGAAAAATATTAATATCTTAGGATGCCTATTACAATTACAATTTGATTATATAACATCGCTTACATTGTTATGTCTTACGTTAAGCAACTTATAATTAGTTTTATGCTGCCTAAGGTGAAGCTAAGTGATGTAAAAGCCTCGCGTCTAATATCATGAATATTGAGTTTATGGCAGGTTCGAATTTTCCTGTTTAACATACGTGGAGTGCAAATAATAAATTGAATATAATATATGTATATAAGTGTACAGCACTGAAAACTACCATTTTAAAATAGCATTTATTTTTTCACTTATGTTTTTTTCTTTTTTTATGTGTGGGCCTGACTTATTGACTTTACTCTGCCTGATGAAAAGTATAAGCAGAATCCTAATATGGTGATCACCTTACTCATTGCGAATGCAGGCTATGTAACAATGCAGCATGGTGACCCACACCATGGCGGTGTAGTGATATTTCTGATCATTGGGCCTCCGGTCTTGCACTCACCAACGAAATGCGGCAGCACGCATTTTTTTATGGATTAGGGGGCAAATGAGCAGACATATCGCCTGAGGGTAAGCGATTATCGCTGCCCATGGACAACCGAAACACCAGGAGGTGTCACAAGTGCGTTGCCGGCCTTTAGGGGATGGGAAGGGGGATGGGGGAGAGGTTGGGGCATGGGCTTCCGGTATATTCACTCAGTCGGTAAAACACAGCGCAGGCGCTGTTTCACATCGGTTTTCTGTGAAGTCGGGGTATCACTCCGGTCGCGCTGGCCCATGCATGCCCAAGCGTGCCCTTTTGCGTAGAGTTTTTTAAGGAGTAAACTTCGAAAACTAGCTTTAAATTACGTCTTTAATGTTCATTGTTGTATTGGTTATTGTCATACCAGTTTGATAATACTACATATAGTCCTCATTATGTGCTTGTATATACAGTCAACATAATTTATAGCTTATACTGTGTGACTATCCAATATGCTACACCGCTATCAGACCTGTCACCAAGCAAAATGTATGGGCCTCATTAAATATAACCAGCTGATTTTAATCTAGCCTCTCTACATTCTTAATTAGATCACTTCTCATATTTGATGGAATACTGTTTCATTACTTGCATATTAATATTGAGAGATAGATAGATTCATTCTTTAACTAGTTTTTGCATGCAGCTCCACCCGCGTTTTTGTCGATAAGCGCAACAAAAAGTAGCCTATGTTCTTCTTCAACAATCAAAGTATCTCCATGCCAAATTTAATTAAAATAGGTACAGCAGTTTGACCGTAAAAGCAAGACAGACAGGCAGAGTTAATATAAATTACAGAGATCTTAGGACTAGATTTCAGTTCTCCATATTTTGCCTGCTGAATTCGGTATGCAAATCCTACTAATATTATAAACGCCAAAGTTTGTATGGATGGATGTTTGTTACTCTTTCACGTAAAAAACTACTCAACGGATTTGGATGAAACTTAACAGTAATATAGCTGATACATTAGAATATTACATAGGTTAATATTTGCCGATACCGATAACCGACATATACTCGGACGGAGCCATGGGCATAAACTAGTATACAATATTTTTTGTTATCATACTAAACAAGTGTATCATAGTGTCTAATATAATTTGAAAAATAATTTCAATAAAAAATCTATGAGTAAGTCATGTTATATGTAATGCAATAGCCAATTCAAGTCTTAAGATAAAAGTCTTATTTCTGTGTCTTTTAAATGCAGTTTTCATATACGAATTATTATTAAGTACCTACTAACTTAGTCATGGAAGAGCCTTATGTTCGATAGCTAGTTTTTACCAGCGAGTCAAATTTTCGGAAGAATAAAATAAGAACTTTTAGTTTTGGTATTAGAAAACTATCCAAGTCAAACTTTAGGCTTCAATTTATTCTCGTAAGTTTTAAGTAGAAATTAAATTTAAGTTGTTATTAAATATTTTATGTTCTTATAAATAAATTTCAGGACTTACCATTGAACTTGGCAACAATTTAGATGTCACTACTTTTGTCTTTGAAATAAATAAACTAGGTTTATGTCATAATATTGAACTTGGCTCTCATTTCACATTTATGATTTTGATGGAATATCATCATTTTTTATACAATAATAATTATTAAGTACCTTTTCGTAATTAAATTAATACTATGTATTCGTATTCATCATTATTTTATTAATATTATAAATCCCAGTTAATAACGTAATGAATACGAAAATCGACTTTAACTTTCTTAGTTATAAGTACATACTTCTAAGTATTTGAACTTATAAATTGAAGGCGGTATTCTACTCGTTATATATACACATGAAGATCTTAAAATCCCCATAAAGACAGGATGTAATTAACTTTGATTTCTTATTCTTACATTATAGGTTTTATAACGAGCTCTATAAGTAAGTGTTCCTAATAATCAATTGAAAAGTTTTTAAAAGTATAACCATTTATTAGTTTCTGAGTTATTCTTGTGTATTAACCCAACTACCTATCTGGTTTTCTTTTTTTTATGTATAAGCTGCCAATATGACTCTGCCCTGTCTGATGGAAAGCTTGAGCAGAATCCAAGAGTGGTGGTCACCATCCTCAATGCGAAAAAGAACAATGCAGCATGGTGACCCACACTATGGCGGCCTGGTGAGATGCTTTTTCACGCCCCGCTTAAAGGACCCGGGATCCCAATGGGAAGGAAATACGTGCGCTGGTAGTGAGTTCCAGGTTTTGACAGCTCGGCACAGGAAGGAAGCACCGAAGCGATGATTTCGAGAACGTATGTCTTCCATTTTAAAGCGGTGACTTCTAAGGCCAGCACGTGTTATTCTGTAGAGGAAGGGAGAGGGGGGATCAATTGGAAGAGCTCTTTAGAACACTTACCATGGTAAAGGCGATAGAGGACTGCCAAGGAGGCGGTATCTCTACGCAACTGTAGAGGCTCAAGGGCCTCGGTGGCTTCGGGATTATCGACAATACGGATTGTTCGCCGCTGCAACCAGTCAAGAGCGTCAAACAGGTACTGTGCGGCACCATCGCAAAGGTGAGAACAGTACTTCACCCACGAGCGAACCTGGGTCTTGTAAAGAAGACACAGATGCCCGGGCGAAAAGAACTGTCTCACCCTGTTTAACACACCTAGCTTCCGTGAGGCTGCTTTAGTGACACTCTCAACGTATTCGCGTGGGTTGAGGCCTCGGTAGACATCCATGCCATTGCAAAACTTGAACTTTCTATCATCCGGAACTCGGTCAGAATTTTGATCTATAGGTGAGTTAGTGATAAAAATGACAATTTTTGGACGTTAATATCTAAATAGCCGTTTAAGGTATGTTAATGAAATTTAGAGAACCTACGTATCTTGCAATTTTTAATTTGTGAGCCAAATTTGTCATGTATATATGAAATAGTTTTTGAGTTATGAGGGTCTTTAAAGTAGCTCCAAATGGTGCGTGTAATATTACAAACGATTCTGCTCGCTAGATCTGTTAGCTTGAACTTGGCTTGACACGCTACCGCGCGTCTAGATTAATTTGACATTTAAAAGTAGGTTGAAATCGGCTGCCAAGATATGTTTACATAGAAATGGCGCCTTTTTCTATTGTAACGTTTTGGAAATTAACTTTTAAATTATAAAGGCATATATCTAATAATATATAGTAGAATTGCACATACAAACTGCAGTAAAATATTATTTCTTTGATTTAATAATGAAAGAAAAAATATTTTTTCTAAGTAAGTATAGTAATTAAAGGTAATAAATTAAAATGTGTAAAAATCTTTAACGATACTATTCAACTTTTATGTACAAAGACTATATCTTTACTCAAAATGTAATATAGTGTGTACTATGTAATAATTTTGTACCTACAGTAATAATGTCAACTGCTGTCTCGAGATCAAACACAGCAACGGTGCACATTTAATATTAAACAAAGTAATACATGCAAAGCTCATTTCAAAGCTTAAATAATAATGACTTTGAATTGAGTTTACACACAGAAATGTGTACCAAACGAAATGAACATTTAGTTATTCTGTAAAATATATAGTAGTTGTTTAATACCGATAAAGTATGTAAAATTGCTACTTCGTTTCATAAAGTATATTTAATTATAGTAAAATTATTTTATAAAAAAAAATATACTTGTAATACCTCTTTCCGGGGTGCTTTATGTGTTGCCTATGTTTTTTTTCATGAATCAGAGTACCTTCATGCCAATAATAACATTCGTATTTATAATATTAGAATATATATTACATATATGATATTTAGGTACTTAGTTTGGTGCAGACAGTCTTGCATTACAATATATTATTATACCTATATATATATATATATATATATATATATANCAAACGAGCAATTCTTTTATATATATAATCTAAATCTCGGAAACGGCTCCAACAATTTTCATTTCATTTAGTATGAAGGGAATGCAGGTTTCGTGGGCAATAAATCAATTTGGCTTGAATTACTTTGGAAAATTTACTAAAAAATACCTTCATTCATTCAGGTATGGCATTATAATGAGAATACATTCCTTTAAAAAATATTCAAAATTAAACAAACCATTGAGCCGAGTGCTACTATCCGCGATCAAATCGTCATGCACTGGATTGCACTAATTTTGTAGTACTTTTAAATCGTATCTCCTTAGCAATGAATTATGAAATATATTTATAAATAAAGTTGACTTTACAAAAACCTAGTATACCAACTCATTTTATTGTTTTCTTATATTTAATTTAAAAGCACATCAAAAATGTACATATAATTGTGCTTGTATAATAATGCACATGAAATATCATAACGAAAAAGATAATGAGTAATACATAAATATCAAAGAGATCAAGTGACAGGTCTGAATACATCACGTTTTTTGCGTAGTATCTAAAATGAGATCTAATTAAAAGCTACAATGCGTGACCGACATTATGCAAACAATATTGATCAAACACCACATATCGATTAGTTAGCCTTTGCAAGCACACGTACATAATGCCAAATAATATTGTTCAGTACGCTATCAGCAAGGCGTAATATGCTTGTTGGAAAATTCTGTATGGAAATATCATTGTTTCAGGAAACGCGTTGAGGAAATGCGCGAGTGACCACAGATATTCAATTATTAGTATTAAATTCACTTCGTATTTATGAAAACAATATTTATATCTACTTAAACAAAATGTGACTAGTCGAACTACGGGGAATGACTTTGAAACTATTTATCTTAACTTCTTCTATTAAATTTAAATAATTGGATATGAAGTAAACCCTCAGGAGAGGTTATAACCACTAACAACACCTAACTAAAATATTGCTAAGGTCAAATAAATTTTTTTGTAACACTTTCCGTAAAATTCATCTTTAATATTGTATTAAAATATATCAAAAACTGTTTTGATGCCATCTTAACATATTTGAATGTAATTAAATGTTGAGTAATTTTGATGGTAGTAGGGGTTTTGTACCTTATGTATGGCCTTAACCCTCTCCTGAGAGGAGACCCGAGCCCAGCAGTGGGACATTATGGGTTGTTGTTGTTGTTGTTTCTCGTGTTCACGTTAAAGAACTAAGGATTCATCGTCGTTATGCCTAAATGTAAGTTATTAAAAATCGTATAAAATATGAAAATGCAGATTTTTTTGTATAACATTTAATTAGTTCGAAAAAAAATGAAAAATCAAATCTTCGAAAGTAGTTCTTAGTATACGAACTCGTACTTCGAAAAATCGAAAGAAGAAACATCAGTTATTTCTTATTCAATACTTGTGAACTTTTATAGCAATATTATTTATTATTTTTTCTCTTTAGTTAAAACTAAATAAAATGCTGTATTAAATAAAAGTTTGTTATATAGAGTTTCTCAACATTTTTTTTTTCAATCTATAATGTCCAACTGAGAAAAAAAATATGTTACATGTTACAGCATTTTATTTAGTTTTAACTGTACCAATGTTTTTCTGTAATGTAACCAAATCTTGCATGTTATATTTGATTCACTTCTCAATTTCCAAATAAGCTGAAGTTTGAAATATACCTTTAGTTTTGATGATAATGCAATTATTTTAATCCAAATTAGCCGCCGACAAAAATGGCAGCGTACATATTTCTGATCAACCTTCCCAATAAGGTTATGAAATGTAAGGGCTTAAAGTCATTGTTATCAGTAAAAGCTTGTATTTAAAAAATAGACTTTTTTAATTAATCATTTGTTTTGCCCATGTGAATATCTATCTCCTTCTGGTATAATAGAAAGTGTCATATTTGTTCGCTATGTACAATTAAAAATGATTTATTGTTATTCTCTTATAATGTTTCCGAGTATTAATCTTCAGTTCAGTGCTGGTTACAAATGACATTGTTTTTATATTTCGGTTCTATTCATACCTACGTATATTAAATCCTTGTGGTATCTTATGTGTACATACAAATACCTCTTGAAGGGTCTTTTTTCCTACTTGTTCCACTCCAAAATACCTTCGAAAAACGCCAGGCTCCCTACCCCTCAGTACATAATGATAAGCGTGTCGATACTGTTGAGAGGTTTCGGTTAAGAGGTTTCAGGTTCGTGAAGAGAAAAGGATGAACTCAAAACACATACGAAAAATGTTGAGAATATGTATCCAATACTATTTAAAATGGCATTAATGCTGTTAAAAATAGTGTTAATACGCTATTGTGAAGGTAAAATGAAAGTCATCAGTCGATGGTTTAGATAAATAAATAAATATTTCAGACATCTAACACACAACGCCATCTAGGCCCAAGCTAAGCAGTGCTTGTGTTATAGGTACTAGACAACTGATGCAAATACAAATATGTAGTGTTTTTTTTGTTAATACATACATATTATAGATAGAAAACACATAAACTCTGAAATAAATATTTACAGATTTTTCAAACATTTGTTTCGACACGGGAATCAAACCCAAGCAAAGCAGCCGCGTACGCTATCCCTGCGCCACCGAGCCAGTCAAAGATGAGAGTATGGTTTATTTAAGTGGACTAGAAAATATTTTCTTTTAATTGTTTTAATATTTTTGGTCTGTATTATTTTATTTATTTGTTTCTTTATCGTATACATACATAAATTACAAAAATAAAGAAAACAAAGGATGAGTTACAAAATATGCAAATGTAAATTCGCCGGTCTTATCGCTCATGGCGATCTCTTCCTGATAACCGTGATACGGATTTTCGAGATTTAAAAATTTATGGGTAGTTTATATATAAGTATTTATTTCTAAATTTTATAAAGAGAGAAGTATCATCAGTGTATTCTTCTTGTATAACAATTAGTTTAAGTGTTAGAATAACAATGTATAATTTACTTCGTTCAGAATATTCTGTAATATTAAGTACGTGTACGTATTTACACCATAAGAATTGTGTCCAAACTCGCCTTTATACACACCTACTTGATTGGATTAAATACATGATGCGGCGAGTATTTCCGGAGATTATCGATTCTGGCCTACATTTCTGAAATAGGAGCGCAACGTAAATAAACCACTCACTATTAAACATAATTGCTGATAATTTGACATACCCAATTGAAACTAGGTAACTATTGTACTACATCAATACTAGGATACGGCCTTATTCCTCCAATTAGACAAAGAGAAACTATGTGCTCAAGTAACTAATTGCACTACCTACATTCTCTTAGAAGCGTCCCTAAAGATTAACTGTTTTAGAGCTTTGTATGGGTAGTAGTTACGCTATTGTGAAGGTGAAATGAAATAAATTATTCGTTTAACATCTCAGGAGGGAAAGCTTTGGAATGGATATATTTATTGCTATAGACTATAAAGATACCATAAAGCAGCTATTTTGAGTAGCTGGTCCATGTTCATATGCTAATGTTGGTATTAGAGTGTAGTAGCTAGGCAAACGTAGTGTTGAGATACCTGCGACACTATGTAACAACGATTTGAAGAAAGTGGCTTGCAGGGATAAACGCGGACTGTTCAAGACAAGTTGGCGCTGCTTAGGGGAGATATGAGGTGTTGAGTACACGGCGGACAGAATATGTGGCTACTCTTATTACCTTGTATCTTAGAGTCTTTGTAATAAATACATTTTAGAATTAAACTCACTAGCACTTATTCCATTTTTTTTGTTATTACACCTGACCGGTTTCGACTCATCAAAGGTTAACCCTAACCTTTGCAACACGTTTCATCAAGTGCCGACAATCGAGAGTATAAATTACAATGTAATTGTAGAAATAGTAAATAAATTTAACTAATTAAATAAATATTTTGGACATCTAACACACAATGCTATCTAGTCCCAAGCTAAGCAGATATTAACTGATATAAATACATATATACTTATTTTTTTGTTGTAAATACATACTGATTATACATAGAAAACACCCAAACTCCGAAACAAATATTTGGTCCGACCCAGAAATCGAATCCGAAACCTCAAGCACAGCAGCCGCATACTTTACCATTGCGCAACATAACGCCGCGCCGCAAATAACATTCAAACAGAGTGGAATTTAATTACATTTATAGCTTATTTATTTCTTAATATAATTAATACTTGTTCAGGGGCCAGAAAATTCATATTAAATTTTTATAACTCAATATCAATAAAAAAATAAGTTATAAAAAATCCAGCTTACCCTCTCTTATCTTTGTCCTGTTGTTTCTTTCTAACCCATTTTTTTATTCCTTTTAGAGGGTAATTAAAATACCAAAAGCTGGTCATTCTATTAGAAATTGCCTAATTTGTCACTAGGCGCTCAAAATATATTACCGTGGGAGAGCCACGTTTCGGCATGAATGGGCTGGCTCGACCGGAGTGATGCCACGGCCTCACAGAAAACCGGTGTGAAACAGCGCTTACGCTGTGTTTCATCGAGTGAGTGAGGATACCGGAGGCCCATACCCCAATCCAACGCCCCCTATCCCCCTCACCATTCCCCTTCCCCCCAGGCCGCCATAGTGTGGGTTACCATGCCGCAATGTTCTTTTTCGCATTGAGGATGGTGACCACCACTCTTGGATTCTGCTTATGCTTTCCATCAGGCAGGGCAGAGTCATTTTGGCAGCTTAAATATAAAAAAAAAAAAAAAAAATACACTGTACCCGTGTTTTGAGACCCCATAAATGTTGTTTGTACCTACTACTAGGTAAACACTGCATTGCCTGACTGCAAATGGCTACACCTGACATTCTAACATAAAAAAAAGTTCTAATGTTATATAGAAACCTATAAAAAGCCATAATCAAGACGACAATAGTATCTACTAATAACTTAATATTGATAAAAGTCATCGATTAAAAAAATCAACGATAACAACAGATAAAAGTGATGGCTGAGTAAACACAATATTAGTTTTATCAAAGTGCAAAACTTTGTTAATGTGTGTGAAACATCGTCGACAGAATCTAATTTGACATATACAGTAAAGAGACATTATGTATTTCATAGAAACTAGAAAACGTCTATACCACTTAAGTTTAAGTTTGACTTTTGAAAGCTGAATGATTTATATTTTGAATTGTAACACGAATTCACCGTTTAATGATGTATCGAGAGAAAAAATAACTAAGTCTCGCAAACTTAACATTTCTGGTTAGGACTATGAAACTCATCTATCTATCGTGTCTGAAGATGTATTTGTAGAGGCACCACTAATGTGGTTTCAATTAAATCATTTATTGCGCAATTAGATTACATCAACACTTTCAAGTTAACTTTTTATGAACAGCTGAGTTCGCCCTTTTCTAACTGGATTAGCCTAAAAAAGGACGAAACAAATTCACTACCATATTGATACAGATACTTGACTACCATATTGAAATCAATGAATGAAAATCACTTATAACCTTATTATGTTCCTCATAATGGTCTCTAATTTGAGAATATCCCATAGTCGCTTATCCATATCTTGATTCTATTTTAACCAATCTAAAATAACTTTAACTGAAATTACATTTGCTAATTCTCAGATAGCTAAATTAGTGGTTTTGATGAGTAAGCACTGCAGAGCTCACACAATGGCACTAGCAATCTAACTGCCTTTATACCGTACGAAATTAGCACTTAGCGCTCTCTAAGCGACCTGCAAAATTAGATAATATAAAGCGACCTAAATGGTACGTGGTTAGTCAAAATTTGTAGAACCAAAACAATTGTCAACTAAGAAATATTTAATTCCACAAAGTAATTATGTCCTTAAGAAAACAATGAAACGGCTGAAGATTTTTATTTCGGTTAAAGTATTACTTAAAAACCACTTCATGATTTTCATTAAATTTTAAGCCGAATGATTACACTCTTACGTTCAAGAATATAATAACACGATATATTTAAAATTAACGAGGCTTAGTAAGCATTATTTAAATCAAAACGACAATATACCTTTTCTCTAAAGAATAAGATTAAAAATCCTGTACAGAAAGTTATGAATGAAATTGTATTAAACCAATCTTGTACTCTACCAAAATTGTGCTCTCATCTCTCTGTCACAAGCTTGTTCCTATAGGAAGTTAAAATTGAATGATCTTGGGTTGGATGGCTATCATATATTCTTTTTAAAGATAATTTAATTATGAAAAAGTGGATATAATCTATATAAATAAAAATAAATCGCCATATATAAGCGTAAAAGTCGAGAACCGTTTGACCAATTAGGTTATTTTTTTATATCCTTCCGTCAAAGGTTTTTATGGAGGGAAAAACGTAAAAATTGAGGAGGAAAACAGTAAAAACAATACCTATTACTCTGCTACAAGCTACAAGTTTTAACAAAATAAGGAGGGCAATGGCAGCGAGTTATTAATAAGAGCTGAATAATAAACTTATTATTGAAAAATAATTAAGTCATTTGTAATAGCTTCGACCTAGTCACCAAATTACTAAATTGTATGTAATTTGTTTCTTCATACTTTTGTCACTGTGGAGAACCTGTTGATAGTCTCGGACATCATGGCCTTTCTTATATCATAGAATATACAAAATACTAACGTCATTATCCGTTGATGGTAAGAAACCGGATGGTATGTCGTAACTGTCTCGGAAGATGCTGCAGCCCGCGCCATCTCATTTCCCAAGTACAGCTGGTTATGCCGGCGATGCTGCTGCTTTTTCGGAAAGCCTCAAATGGCGTAAATACCAAAATCTAATGGGTAACTACATTTTTAAGAACCGTTTGGGGTTGAGACGCTTGGTTCATAGGGTCCGTAATGCTCGTGCTATGTTTTAACAATTAGCTAAGCAACTGATTGACGTTTCTCGTGACCTTCTGGTCTTCCTACCAGCCTTTTTCTAGCACAGAGAATTAGCATTGACATTCAACGTGGCAATATTGCTAGACTTTTGGGAACGTTACCAGTAGGTGACTTGTATGTATATTGTTGTTATTTCTTTTGTTATCATTATAAGTATCTTAATTTCATTTCTTACAAAATAAGTGCACTAACATGATATGAAAAAAAAAATTAACAGTTCATTATTTAGATTTTTATTTCATAATGCTCTTGGCTTTTTAGCTATCGCAGCAAAATGTAACTTATGTCATAACTGAAGAATTAAAATATGTGTTATCTAAACTTTTTTTACTTTCAAATTTATAATTTATAATATTAGTATGGGTAGTGTGAAATATCGTGTTTTTAATCTTTATTATAAAGTAAAAATATAGGTATATTTTCGAGTTGTCAAAAATACATAAACAATATTAGGACTGTAATCCTATAGAGGTAATGGCCAGTCATAATCTAAAGAAATAAACCTGTGAAAATCTGATGTTCGATAATGGTATTACGTTCCATTGTAAGTGAGGCGAACCTCGACATTTATTGAACGCAATTTCAATTCCCCGTATACCCTTCACTAAGAATATTATACCAAGATTATTATTATCTGATAGTATGATCTTTTACTTCGGACGACAATGCGTAAAATATAATACGGCATATTTTATGCCATATATTTAACATAGATATAGGACATATTGGATTTGAAATTGTCTATGAACAAACAGCTAGGTTTTTTTGTAGGCAGTTAATTCCATACTGCTAAGTGATTCACCTGCGTTTTGTCCACTTCAGTTATATCATTTTGGAAAGACTATAATTCTAGTACCACTTACGTGAGTTGACGCAAGCCTATTAACATCTACCGGGCACTTCAGAAATAATATAGGAAACTGTGAGTATATTGGAGGCAAAGGTACGTAAGAAGGGTAGGAACGGTAGGAAGGGATACTGCTTATTAAGAGAATGAGAGAATATATTTTATATCTTTAACGAGCAATTCTCGTATAATATAATCTAGATCTCAAAAACGGCTCCAATGCTTTTCATGAAATTTAGAAAGCAGAAGATATCGGAGACGATAAATCAACTTAGCTAGAATTCATTTTTAGAAAGTTTACTAAACAAATGCTTTATTAGTAAAGCTCGGCTATCCAGGTATTAAGTAATGTTCTGAGCTGGCCCAAACTCAATCATAATGCAACCAGAAGCCAATTCATACTGAAGAACCAGAAAGTCCTTTTGTCCTTTAACCTATAACACACTTCATTTTTTCTATATAACTAACTATTCTTAGTTTTAGTTAAGTAATCAGCAGGTACTTACAGAAACAAATACGTTATTAATTTTCGCTGCAAATATTGGCCAAAATGTTACATGTATTTTTCATAACATACACAAAGAAAATTGTGATATGCGTGTATACACATCATTCAAGGGTTATTTTGAAATATTAATATTTCTTCCACCCCTTTTCTGCTCCATTTTGCCAATATTACTTAGCATGTACCCCTTGTCAAAGTCAAAATCAAAGATTTTATGGTATTCATGTTTAATTGTATAAAGTTTGGTTCTTTTGTTGGAGTTGAGACTTTTGAGAATTGAGATATCATAATCCTAAATGACAAGATATCATCAACAACCCATAATGTTCCATTACTAGGTCTCCCCCCAGCAGAAGGTTAAGGGCATAGGTCCCCACGCTGGCCTAGTAGCCTAGTGGGATATAATATATGATAAGGCAAGATAAAGGTAGTTATAAATATTTAGTTTTAGCCGTGGCAGACTACACAGCAAATACAGAAGTCAACATCATTCTAAAACTTGTGATGTTTTAGGACTAACGAAAATTATGTCTATACTAAAAAGTTTCTCAACCCACTCTTGTAACCATCATTTTCATTTCGTTAGAATACACAAAACATCGCTTTATTGCTAGAGTCGTAACAGGTGAATGCAAAAGTTTACACGTTAGACATATTGTGTGAGATTTATGATATGTAGATATATTTGTGTATATATTTACATATGATACACCTGGGGAGTTCAAGATATTTATGTAGGCACCATTATTAGGGAAATGTAATAGCGGACAACAATGGCACATAAGAATCTCAAATTATTGGATAAGCTACCTGCAGGTAAATGATTGTCCGAATACAATATAAGAAATTCCCTTTTGGGAAATGTAACGCCGAAATGCCAACGGAAATAAAAAGATTTTATCAGAAAATGGGCTGTGAATGAAATAAAAGTATCTTTTACGTCAGTTGGATTTTCTGTTTATGATGATGAAAACTTGTCTAAGCCCTGACGGCTTTACTTTAAGATTCGTTTAAATTTCAGAATAGTAAACGCAATAAGATTTTGAGGCTTTAAACCAAATCCGACCTTAGAGGTCTATAATTTAATTATTTTACAATCAATCTAAGTAGTTCTCCATCGTAAGGTTTTTTCTTAATTTTTGCCATTCCAAAATGTTTTCTTCTTATGACAAAAGGGGCAAACAGGTATCGCTCATGGACATTTTTTTACAAGTAAAAGGCTTCCCCACCAGTCCGGTGGAGACTGAATGGTCTCCGTCCTCCATATACGTTGACCTCGGGGTGATAGATAGTTGTAGGTATTCCCGCGGTTTACTAAGACTATTTTACTTCTTTTTTAATGCGATAGGGGGCAAACGAGCAGACTTATCGCCTGATGATAAGTGATTACTGTCACCCATGGACCCTCGCAACACCAGAGGCGTCATAAGTGCATCGTTGGCCTTTGGGGCGTGGGGGAGGGGCTGGGGTATGCTCCTACCTGGGTGAAACACATCGCAAGCGCTATTTCACAACGTTTTATGTAAGGCCGTGGTATCACTCTGGTCAAGTCAGCCCATTTGTGCCTATCCCAAGGTACTCACACTTCACTTTTACGTATACGACATTTTGGTAATTAGTCTCATACTATGAGTGTGAGCTAGTTAGATAAATTTTATGTACATCATTGGACTTTTTATTTTCATAACAGAGTTATGGTTAGAAGGTTTAGCTTCTTCAAAGGTCTCCACTTACTTTTATAAAATCACTAGCATCATCTTTGCCAAAAGATATAGACAATACTAGTCATTTTTATCTATTTCTTTTATGTTTTATGATTTCAAAACGGGATTCATATTAAAAACCGTAGCAAAAAGTTTTATTTTCGGTTTTTCTCGTCAATTATTCATATAAATCGGCTTTTGCGTTTCACGGAAGCAATTTAATTTTCATCTTTTTCCGGTTGGTTGTAGCAGTCAGCGTTACACAAAATATATTATTAAAGCAATTTGAGGCTGTCTTTACATATTGTAATGATAATAAAGACTACATAAAATTGTTTTGGTCTAAATACAACTGCAATAATTTTTACGTTGTATTCGATAAAGGGATATACATCAGCGAGCTTTTGAGCAATTCCATATCGGAAAAAAAAACAAGGCCAGCAAGAATACCAACATTTCGCAATCAGTGCTCAAAGCGAGTTTTCAATTTTGTTTATAGGTCTGATTTTATGTGGATTGAACTAAGTTATATTTGTAACCTGATTGTAATGAACTATGTTTTTTTTTAAACTAACATCTGCATTTCTATAACTTAGAGTTTTTTTTTTATTTCATTGGGGAGATTTTTAAAACTGGACTAACGATGTGGTTTCTTTGTCCCTTTTAAACGAATATTTATTTAATTTAAAATAAGAAAATTCTAAATAGAAAGAAGATAATATCTATGAAAACTAGCATAGAGCAAATACAGGTAGGTACATTGCAAATATACTAATAAGTTCTGGTAAAAGGGAGCCATAAATATATGTATATATATATGTACACTGAGCTATTGGAATTATCGTAACAAATAAGCTTTTTTCAAAAACATCATAATAATATTCTTGAGATCGAATCACCATAATATCATGGTTTAAACAAAATATGACATGCAAATGCGGACGTGATCCTACTGATATTAAACTTTCGTTAAAGTAGTATTAATGATAACAGTAAAGCGATACCCGGTATCACTATCCGATACCAAACCGATCCGCTAGTAATGTAATATTGGTTCAATCAGATATCTGACGTGCCCTATAACCTTTGATTATGTATAGACATCATTGCTACAACTACATACAGATATAAAAGAATAACAAATCGAATGATTACAAACCCACGTAGCTTAAAATATCACAAAAGATGGAAGATAAAAGAATTTGGAGATTACTTATAAAAGTTATTTATACATTTAAATGTTTGAAAGCGTGACTAAGATATTTTTTCAAATAAAAATAGTTTAGGAAATAATAAAGATTATGACAAGAAATTTTTAACTAATAGATATTACTTTTTCTGTTCGTGACTCTTCTTTGCTGTAATGTATCTATGCCAATATCATAAATTAGAAAGTAACTCTGTCTGTCTATCGGTTACGCTTTTAAAGTTAATACGCTGCACCGATTTAATTTCAATTTGGCAACGAGATATTCTGATTCTTGGTATAGGACATATGCAAATTTTTACGGCGGTAACCGACATACAGTCGGGCGGAGTCGCGTTGACTTGATTGAACTTGAACTTGAAATTGAACATTAAAATATACCTACCGTTTACGAGAAAAAAGCCAGCCTAGTTACTCATCTAGTCTAAATTTACTTTATTTTATTATTCATTACGTTTCTCGTTTTTTTTATGGAATTGGGAGCCAACGAGAAGACGTATCGCCTGATGATAAGCGATGACCGCCGCCCATGGACACCCGCAATACCAGAGGCGTCACAAGTGCGTTGCTGGCCTTTGGGGATGGAGAGGGGGATGAGGGGAAGTGTTGGATTATAGGCCTCCGGTATCCTCACTCACTCAGTGAAACAGCGCGGGCGCTGTTTCAAACCGGTTTTGTGCTAGGCCGTGATATCACTCCGGTCTAGCCGGGCTATGCATGCCGAAGATGTCTCATTCTAATGCTTTTAGAACCTATTTCGAGTGGTTTTTACCTAAACAACCGTGACTGAGAAAAGTGGGCGAGAATTGTTATAAACGTGAGTTGGATGGAGATAAATTAGATTAATGACAGCACGTTCGTGATTCGAGTCAGATAGATGGACTTTATCTGGCGCTATGGTCCCAATCAGTAAGAGCCTCTGTATCGTGCTTACGTTGATGGAGCCGCTATATTCTGATGTAATCACTTTAAGATGCCAATTTGGCGAACATAAATTCCTAATTTAGGTATAATTTAATTTATAAACCTATTAATCCACATTATAATTGTTTTCGTATGAAATTAATTTTCTAATAAGAAGTTAATAAGATTTAGGTACTAAATATCTTATATTTAAAATTCTCGTGTCGCGGTGTTTGTTACCAAACTCCTACGAAACGGCTGAACCAATTTTTATGAAATTTTATATGCCTATCGAGTAAATCTGAGAATCGGCCAATATCTATTTATAGCCGAGTGCAAGGGAAGAAGGGTTATGCTTTTTGAGTGTGTGAGTATGTATATTTCTCCTGTACGCCCTAGAGCATAAACGGATTGTCGTATTTTTATGTGAATGGTGCGAATAGACCATTTTCAGTCGTGATAGTGACCAGTGTCACTTTCACGACTGAAAATGGTCTAGACACACGGTACATCAAAGTTAAAAAGAAAACAAAATTAAAAATTTTTGGAGGATATATATAAATTATATGTTTTATATGTGACATTGACGCAGTTGTATTTTATTTTTTTAATAATGTATTACTTGTTTACACCCTTTAATGACCAACCCAATTTTTTTTGGCATAACAACGTTTGCCTCTAGTTTATTTATATAAAGTATACTATATACTGGTGTAATTTATATTTACTTGATTTATTGAATTGTGAAACATCATATTTAGGCGTTCTATATTATAACTACGTACAAGAAAGAATAGGTAAACGAAACAGCTAAGTAAAGTTTTTTTTATATATTTATCTACGAGGGGGATTAACTTATTTTTTAATAAAAGTTACGAAGGGAAAATGATACAATATGAAGTACACTTTTGACCAGCTAGAGTAGATTTTTTCACAGAATTTTGTTTTATGTTGACATGATATTCGAGTAGAAATAAAAAGAAAAAAGGTTCAATGAAGCCTTTGTTTGATCGTATCTGCAGGACGTTCATTTTGTAGTCTTTGTTTGTTCTATTCAGTTTGTTCAAGAGTTAAGTGACGCGTGTACAGAGGGCCAGGGTAGGAAAGAAATTGTATTTCGTTGCTTTGTTTATTATTTTATTAAACTTTATTTTGTTATCTGAAACTATGATCACGAATTGTGCCTCCTACGTAGGAATCAATGGTAATAATTATATCGTTTTAAATACAAAGGACAGCGTAGGGTTTTTTACAGCTTAAGTTTATTTTTATAATAGGCTGAGAGTAACCCGCGGTTGTTGTTATACCTTATTAAAAACTAGAGTATTAGCGCAGGGCAAAGCTAGTCTAAAATTTTTATTTTAGACTAGCTACTACCTTTGTAGGCTAAACATCTTATATAATATGCTATTTGCCATAGACCCGATGTAACAAATAGTGGAAAGATGTTAGTTTGAAATTACATACAGATACTTAGCTTTGTTTATTTGTATGTTGTTCTCCTAATCCATTACGGCCTCGAAGGCCAGTCTCAACGGAGACCAGCCAACTACGCAGGAAACGTTATAGTGCACAAATGTGTGCAGAAACACATGTGCACTCTCTGTTTCCTGTCTCTCACGATCCGATGGGACGGTTAACTGACACGATTGGAGAGAGATTAGGCGCAGGACTGACAGTTTTACGTGCTTTCCGAGACACAGGGTTCGGACCTCAACTTCCGAGCTCTTATTAAGTATAATCAGAAAAACTCAATAACACTTTAGGCCTGATCCGGGATTCGAAACCAAAACCATGCCGAGACTCGATTGGCAGTCGCATACGTCAACCGATAGACCAACGAGGCCGTATGATTTGTATGTATATAAGAGTTTTTATGATGAATGTTGTCCTGGTAGAGACTAAAGTGAACAAGTTGAATGATTATGGCAGTACTTCAGATAAAATATAAAAAGTAGTGCCGATCTACATGCTTTTGACATACCTTAAGTGTTTTACGCTGCAATTTTATTTAAAAATAATAATATTTTTAATAGTAATATGATATATTTAAGATAATATCTTTGTTAAAAGTATAGTTTGATAATAGTTAGTTTATAGGCTAATTTTATATTTGCAATATTTCGCACACGTAATCTTGAAAGCAGCTGAACTTAAACTTACACATTCTATCAGATCCACCTTGATACCATCGTACTGTCCCCATATAAAATTATTTTGCGTATATATAATGTATTTATGTGTATTGAGATGTGTGTAAATGTATGTATTTAAATACCTGTTCATTATATGTATTAATTTAATTACTACTTATGGTTTAAATGTCCGATAATATTATTTATTATGTTTCGTTTTCTGCATCTATCTTGTATTGGCTCTGCATCACCCTAAGGTCGACTGGTAGAAAATGCCTACGGCATTAAGTCCACCTTTGTTTACGGATTAACTAATGAAATAGAACACTTTTTTTGGATTACGTACATTTTAAAAATAGAAAACCATTCAAATATTATCAAGAATTGGTACATCTTTCATACATTTTGTCCGACCTGAGAATTTAGACATTTTTAATTTCAAAGAGTATACACAGCATCAACTAAATTTAGCAGATGTAAGTAAAACTAATACTATCAACGGGATACACACATTATATACATTGGGCTTTGACATGACGTATACAAAAACTTTAAATATACAGGATATTCCAATACAGATTTGCTAACTTTCTGTTGAATCAAACAAAGTTTAAGCTGTGAATTTGTGGAGTACATAGGTGGGGGTCCAAAAGGCATATAAGTTAGTTAAGTAAGATGTTCCAAGTATTGATTGAAATTTGCACAGTTGTGTTTTGAGCTCTTTTATTGTATTAGGTTTTGCCCGCGGCTCTCCCCGCATGTATGTTGATTATCGTGGTACAGTAGAATATCATTCTTAAAGAAAGATTATAATGAATACTATAATCCTGAATATCTATATATTAGATACCCGTATACACATGTTACCTCTCATCATACAGTGGGTAAAAATTTAAAATATCTGTCTGACTGCTTAGCAAAGAGGTTTTAAGTACGTCCACTCGGGTGTTCATAATTCCTATGTTAAAATATACTATTATTGTAATGAAGACATTGGTACATCATGAAAAAGCCCATCGAGTACTTAATTAGGAATATATGACATATCACTGCCTCGGTGGCGCAGGGGTAGCGTATGCGACTGCTGTTTTTGAGGTCTCGGGCTTGATACCCGGGTCGGATCAAATGTTTGTATGGTCTAATGTTTGTTTCGGAGTTAGGGTGTTTTCTATGTATGATATGTATGTATTTACAAAAAAAATCTTGGTGCTAGATGGCGTTGTGTGTTAGATGTCCGAAATAATATTTATTTATTTATTTATTTATTTATTTATTTATTTATTTATTTATTTATTTATTTATTTATTATTTATTTATTAAATTGTAGATGCTTTATGTAGTAATATGTGAATTATGTAGCTGTGCAGACTCAATATGACTTTGATTAATGATACGTAGAAAGCTTAAATTAGTCGTAAAAAGTGGTTTAAAATTCTAGTGGGGACGAAATTTGGATTTCAAGGTACTATGATGTGATTTAAGAAAATAAATTCTTAGTTTCAATGTCTTTTCAGCGAAATGATCATGTTAATATTGAAAGAATTAGCAAAATTATAAGTTTCGTAATTTATTGTCATACTTTAAAACACAACTTTATGTTCACTGGCATCTACAAGTCCTTGAGCTACTCATAAATGAATGCGAGAAATTTAAAAATAAAACTGGATTTTGTAGATCAGTAACAATTCTATCATTAACAATTTTAACAATAATTGGTAAATTGATGATACAACTACAGTATTCATCCCAAGTTAATAACAATATTTTTGTATTATTTTATTAAAAGATCGCTGGAAACTTTATTTAATTTTGTTTTACTTGATTTACTATCTTATACACTAACTTATACAATATCTTGAATTTGTTCGTGCTAACTTCATTACCCAATCCGCCATTACAGTCTTCCGGCTAAAATCTACCACCCTCTTCCTGTCACTTTACCATAGATTATGAATCTAATACTACTACAGATACTAATACGAAAGTTACTCTGGCTGTCTGTCTGACACACTTCCACTGGTGCCACACCGATTTCGGTGTAGTTTAGCAAAGAGATACTTTGATTTTCGTTTTAAACTTTTTTATTTGACTGCATAATACATCGTTTTCAACTTTTCATTAAAACCAGTTACTACTTGCAATACCATTTATAGTATTAAACTATTAAATAAAAAAAAATAGTGTTACTCCATTTTACTTTTTATTAAGGACACAGAATTGTTCGATAGAACGGATACTCAAGGGAGATTGTAATAAATTGTTAGTACAGATGTTCTGCAGAGGGAATAGTAAAATATGTAAAACCTTAGTCTAGTGGGATTCTACTCATGCACCCTTTTAGAATAACTATAGTCGAAGTTCGTGATGTTTGGATTAAACTGACTGTGACCGACCGAATACACTACACAAGTTAATGGTTTTATCTGGCATAAAACATAAACAACATAACTTATCGAATGTCTGGCTGAATAGAAATGTAATATGTATTTAACTGATTTGGTAAAACGATATATTATGGAATCTGTTTCAGATGCATAAAATTGTTTACTTTAAAAAAAGATTTCGCCTCTTCATTAAGTTTATGAAATTAAATATATGATAATGAGTGCAAAAACTTTGTAGAGCTTAAAACACGAGGATGGAAAAATAATAATATTTTATTTGCAAAACACAGCACACAACCAAAATATAAGTATTAAGAAACATTTAAAAAAATAAGCTAACGAATTGTTTTTATTTTATTTTTTGAGGCTTGTAACATTTTATATGTCAAAGTCAATCAAGCAAGCAAATTACGTTACGTAGCATGAATTTATGACGTGCAATAATGTGCTGTAACACTTTATTAACCGTCATACAACAAACAATAATTTCACGACATATCTTGCACGTTATATATCAAACCTCTTAAACAGAACAATAAATCATGCCAACGAGAGTTGTACGCAATGTCTCACAAAAAGGCGGAGTCTCAGCATTCGATGGGCACGGCTCATCCCAGTACAGCTTTTCCGAGTCCACCAAATAAAGACAAATTACATTCAAATAATACAAAAAAATAATTAACACACAATATCTTGTTACTAGGTCATTACGTTCTAAAATATAATATCATAAGTATATTATTACTACTCATTTTACTTACAAGTTAAATATTTATTTGTACAATTTATTGATTCCAACAAAACACAATAAATATATACTTGAACTGATAACCAAGTTTTACCGGTAATTGTGTGGTCAGGCAACAAAGAGAAATCAATTGATACTTGAAAACAGTGTTGAATAAAATATATCCATTATTATAGAAGGTTTGGGTTTTGTTTGCGGCTTGATCATTAAAGAGTAATGATTTTGTTCGATCGAAACCAATGCCGTCAGGTTGAATTCTTTACTAAATTAGACCATTGAGAACAGCAACAGATAATCCCCTTTTCTTCCGAATTGGATTATAATTTCAATAGTTTGTTTTCCGACTTGAGCGTTGATCAATTTTTAACAACATTTTTCTGAACACGTTCTTTCTATTGATGAGGAGATATTGTTACCCATGAACAGACTATCGGGCATATCATTCGTAGTTAAGCCGATCCTGCACTTCGTTTGGATATTCGATAGTGATATCCGAAAATTAAGTATCCAATCCAATTGAACATGTGTTTATGCAAAACTTTAAAGTATTTTAATAAAAAATGTTATTGCTGTTTCCTGCTGTAAAGTATACAAGTGGTATATTGTAGAAAAAACCTGTTTTAATAAATTTTAACTTTGCTCAGATAATCAACGTGAAATGACAAAGTTCATGCTTTCGTATTTCGTTTGTGAATGCGGGACCAGTGGTCTAATAATGCAGAAGCATCACCAGGCTGCCATAGTGTGGGTCACCATGCTTCATTGTTGAACCGTCCGCATTGGCAATGAGTATGGTGACCACTACTCTTGGATTCTGCTTATGCTTTCTATCAGGCAGAGTAGAGTCATTTATTTTTTGTAGGGCCATACGTAAAAAAAAGTACACTAAGTCTTAATACGAAGCCTTTAAGAGTATCTTTATTAAAAAATAATATGCCATCATACATTTCACACATGATAAACGTCTGTACTGTTGCTAGTTAAATTAGCTTAATAGTCGTATTCGTTTAATACTGTAACATTATGCTACTATTAATTGTTACTCCTACATAACCAAATTAATTGAAAACTTAAACTTCACATCTTAGAATAGAAAAAAATCTTTAATTTATTGTTAAAAATTTGTTTCAGGTAAATGAACTTATTATGGAAGTAAAGAATCTGTTAAAGTAAGTATACTTACAACTTAGGATAAGGAGGCACAGGATTTTTTTCTTGTTAAATATATAACTTACATGACGATTAATGTCAAATTGTAATCGATCCTGCATCGAAAAAATAATGAGAGAAGTAAATTGTGTGGATTTAATCAGTTTAATGTTGTTTTATTACTATTATACATAACAAACTTATAGCGATATCTGAATAGAATTAAAAATTAAATAGGCATTTTAATAATTTTATATTGCATCAATTTGTTGTGCATTCAGGGCCTAAAATTGCCATTCCCCTTTAAGCTGTATGATAGACCTAAAATATATACGGTTTAAGTATATTTCTTTTAAAGAAAACTCTCGCATTAGGAATATACATCATGTTTCGCGGGGGAATTGAAAAACATACATGAAGCTGACACAAAGAAACCAAGATTCAGAACAATATTTTTGAATTACACAAAGTGTTGTCCCATGTGGGATTTGTACCCACAACACTTACTAAAGCTACTACTATTATTATTTGAGTGCAAACGTGGCCTAATAGTTAAAGTGTTTTGTGATTTTGAGTGAGTATTAAGGTAATGTCAGCTGTGTGTTAACATTCCTGTATGCACGTAGGGATATTTCGTCGAGAATAGTTGCTGGCATAAAAAAATGCCCATTTTATCCACCACGGACGTAATATAGCTGTCAGATACAAAATACATTACATAACTTGAAGTAAAATATGTCAGCTAATAAATATACAAGTTTATTATGTAAGATATCATGTTTAGTAGATTATGCAAATTACCAAAAGTAAACACTTTTTTTTTGTAGCTGTCATATTAAATGTATCTGTTTATGTATAACTGGCTGTTCCGCTCGGTGCTACCCGCAGTTGTTCTTAAACTTTTACAACAAAAGATGCGGGTAGCACCGGGGGTAAATCTAATCTAACATCAAATCTGCTAGTAAGAGTCGCGTTAAAATTGGTCTAGCCATTCCAGAGATTGGTAAGAACAAATAGATATACCGACAGAAAGACAGACAGTTGAAGCTCTTTCAATATTAGGTAATTAACTAAAATAATTATTTTAAACAAGATTTTTTTTTAAAACTATAATACGAGTTTGACTTTAAAACATTTGATAATATTTATATAACCTATGTCACTCGGGCCACTACTACGAATCTATTGACACTTCATACATTTAACATACAAAAGTACTTAAACTGCCAAAACTATTCTCTTCCTGAAGTAAGTCCGCTGGCAAGTAAACAATCAAATATTAAGTGCTTGCCTGGTTCACATATTCCGCAACATCACACAAGAGTTTATTTCGTAACTTCTTAACACTTTTTGAAAAGAAATAAAATAAGGCTTAAAGCAACAGATTTCCAATTCGAAGTATTACAACCTCTGAAAACATTTATAGTTTCCATTTAGTATTTGATGAAATAGAGAGCCTTGAAAATCAACCCGATGATCGAACCAAGTGATATGCAATTGTAAAGGCCTTTGGTAACAGTAGACTGTAATGGGCAGACGAAGATGATTAAAGATCATATAATGGTGGAATTTCATGGTAGGTATTTTTGGTTTTCTTCTCTGTACATTAAAATAAAGTGTTACAAGGGTAAAAATTATGTAAAACAGCTAAATCTACCTTAAAAATTTGAGAAAAAAAATGCCACTGACTGGCGTCGTATGGCGTAGCACTTTTGAGAGATGCTGTGATCTGGCGCTGGATGTAATAGGGGCTAAATAAAATGTTAACACTTCTTTAATTTAGAACATATATCTAATACAGTTTAAGAGTGTAAAGAGAATAATAAACTTTTCTCGATAAGTTTCGAGAGTGAAGTAATAAAACTGCGAAACTGCTATCATTTCTTTTCCGTAATAGCGTTTTCTGCAATATCAACATACGAGTGACTCGTTAGCTGGGTCTTTTAATTTAATATCATTGGTTGGAAATGCGCCTGGAATACTTTTGTGCGCTTAATTTCATTGTAAACTTCGTTAATCTTATCCCTTACAATTTATTTGGTCTTAAAACTCAAACTAAAAACAGATGTTTTGCGTTCATTATATCGTAAAAGTCATTGTTGTTAAGTACATCTATGGTGGAATATTAAAACGATGATAGAGCGCTTCTGCGACACTAACTAATGTTTATTCATAAACCTTTGTTTAAGGAATAATTCAATTACTGAAATATAAAATAATAGTTCAAAATTCGCCATAGGCTGATGATGAGAAGTAACAGTTTGGTGTTTTGGTAACCTCACACTTAAAACAGAACAGCTATAATGTCTTAACGCTTTGATGCCGTAACATTCAGTCAAGGTGGCTTTTAAGGTGTCAACCTCTTTGAATATTAAGTTCTGTTTGAGTACATTAATGATTTGTTACTAAAATTTAATATTGCTACTACAACGAACTCTTGAATAAATCAAACAATACGAACTAATAAATGTTTAAAATGATTTCAGGAGAGCTAATCCTAATTCGCTCTTGATTTACATCGTTGCAATTAAACACCATGCCAATAAATTTGTTTTCGCATTAAAATTTTATTCTTACTCAGATCTTGATTTAACAATGTATACGTATTCGTATGTTTTGTTTATAATTTACTGCCTAAAGTACACATTACAGTTTAGTGATGAACTTCAAGATATTATATGCTACACATAATTGCGGCGGATTTTGTAAATATCATATTACACATTCTACGACTTTTACGATCTTAGTATCAATAGATATGATGATATAATGATATCAAGTAAAATACAAATTCAAAGTATAAAATACTATTGTACCTTAACCTGTTTTAAATACAACAAACTCCTTAACATAAAACTCGAAGAATATCGAAGCTTCACAAATTTTAATGGTACTTCAAAAAGGGGTGTTAGGAAGTCGTTGTTTTAATAAAAATTAATGTATTCTTTTTTAACTCGATGTTTAAAATTGGGTTTTTGTAATATGTTATCATTTAATGTATACCAATATAAACGCTGTTTCATTATATCTTAGGACATTATTTTACCTAAATTGAAGGTGACTTATGTTGTGTTTGCATCCAAGAGTTTGTTCTATCTTGTGGTGTAAAGGTTAGTAATCTAATACGTTAAAAATATGATAGGAATTTAAATCAAAGCACTCGTGGATTAGATTATATATTAACATTGTGTTATGAGCTTAATTTATGTAAATAAATAAAATTAAAGGTCTGTTTGTAATTTCAAATTAACAACTATCACTAAATGCATATGTTAATGTATGCGGTACTTAGATCAAAACCACTTTTTGCAGTTTTTGTCTGTGTGTCTGTTTGTTCCAGCTTAATCTCTATCTCATCACTTAATCTCTGGAACGGCTGTATCGATTTGACAGGTCTTTCACTGGTTAATAGCTGTTGATATAAGGAGTAACTCAGGCTATTTTTCGGCTAGCTTCGCTCTTCGGCATTACTCTTACACCGCGAGTACTCAGCTATTTACATCATTAGCGAAACATTTAATTATATCTGTCAGCAGTCTGGATATCGTTTATATCATCTGGGATCTTGCAATTTGGGATTATCAATATTAAAATGCAATCATTATAAAAGTTCTATAAATCCGTGCATATAACTGAGTACACTGAGTTTTGGTAAACAACATGTTGTGTCATTATCCGAAAATTATTATATTTAAAAGGTTTATAATAACTGATTGTTAATACCGAATCTTTAATAACATTCCATTTTTCTTGTTGGTAGTATGTTAGTACAGTGTTATGATGTAAATAATCGAGCTTCCAATTACATTATTTGAAACCCATTCTTTCACTCAAAATTAAATTATTTATTCAAATGATCCAAATTCGTTCATGCAGAAGCAAAACATCTAATTTAACAATTGTTAGATAAGCTTTTTGTACTCGGTTGTTTCTTGCTAAAATTATATATTTGAACCCGAAATTATTTACAATGAAAATATTGACTAAAATCTCTACATAAAATTTAAATTGATTTCGTTTCTGTAAAATATTCGTGAATACTGTTATTGTGATGCTTTATATGTACGGCTTGCCAATTGTAGTTGAAAAAGTTTATTTATAAACACGAAAAGTAGTCAACAATTCAACATGCTCTAAAAGAAAAACTAGTCCATTCGAGAAATCAGTATAACATTTCGATCTGACTAAATCAAAACAGATTTCTGACTTCCAAACTTGCGCTAGCGCTAGCTAGTAACACCAAAATGGCTACGAATATGTCTATGTGAAAATATTAGAAAAGCTCACGTTCAGCGTATGAAATTATTTTAAAGTAACAAAGTTTCTGCATTCTACAGCAATAAATATTATGACTATCGCGAAACTTCAACGATAATTTTCATACAAGCGATGTGCTGTAGAAAGTTATTAGACTTCCTTCCACGCTGATATATATGATGAGAGCATATAAATCTAGAATGATTATCTTTTATAAATGAGATTTAAAGTAATATTCTTTTATTAAATCAGTTTACTCGATAACTCTCCTTAATATTCATTACTTATCCGTTAGCTATATATCATTTTTAACATTTAACTCAGGGGATCTAATTTATGAGTAGTATAGTCGCACGCTATTTAATTGCTTCTTAACTGATATTAATTTATAATAATAGAAGATCTCTTTATTGTACACCAGATTCATTTTGAGGTTAATATAACATAATAAAGATGTACAATTGGCGGCCTTATCGCCCGGAGGCAATCTCTTACAGGTAACCATTGGATGGAGAGAAAACATTATTAAGAGAGAGTGTTGGGTAGTGTCTGGTGTAAAACTAGGTAAAACGGTGTTTTATTGAATAATAAAGATTGTCATATACCGTTATAATCAGTAATACATAATAAAGATTATATAAAATTAATACAAAGAACAGGTTAAAAATAGAATTAATTACAAACTTAGATGCAACCCAATTGTGTATGTGACCCAATCGACCAGAAAAAAAATAGTTGGTTAAGAGACATTAGTGTCTCCCAGATAGTGTTCCTTTAATACTCAGATATTTTGAATGCAAGATTAAGTATTTTTGTTCACTTTCAGGCCTTTATGTCTGAATTAACCATCTTGAATCTGTTCGATTTCTGTTGCTGAGTACAACTGTAACCTCGCTGGACCTACCTTACTAGACCTCTACAGCTCCTGAAGATTGGATGATAGAGAATGCCCTGGGCATTAAGTCTGCTGATGTACAAAAGTGTATTAGGTTATAAAAGTAACAATCAGTAAATAAATTATAATCACGTATCGAAACCTTAATTGTCCGATTATAAATGGAAATAGGCTGCTGAAATACTAGGGATTTAAATAAAAGTAAACCATACTGCGGTCAGTTGATGTTATTATAAAATAAACCAGCGAGTGACCCTATTTTCAGTTCAACGAAACGGAAAATTGGACAGGACACAGAGTTGTCTCCCTCAAAGGACATGTAGTAAAATTACGTTATAGATTTATTTTGACTAGCTGTCTCTCATAAATTGTTACACTTAATTTTATCGTATTTCAATATATTGTTAAATCTGCAGATGACACTACCCATGTGCAAGAATGGAAATCCTTTCTTCCCGTAAAGATGCGTTTTATTTATTTATCTTTATCGTACACACTTAACAGATAGAAAAAAAAGAGTTGTTTTAATTAAAATAATTAATTCTATGATCTACCGGATTCTTCCACAGCTTCCATGTTCCATGTTTCAGCTTGAATTTAAGCTGAAACATGGAACAAGCATCTTAAAGTTTCAAACTTGGTAAGACGTTACTATCGAATACTTTCCTTGCGAACTTAAAACTGCGTAATAATCCAGCATCAAGAAAGAATAACTTCAATGTTTTTTTTCTCTACCTGAGGTATTTAAAAGTGTACAGATATTTCTCTTGAACAAAAATAGGATTTATTACTGAAGAATATCATTGTAGTCTTTAAAAACTATGAATTTTATTAATAATAGTAGAATTATTATTTCCACAATTATGAATAAAAATACAAACGGAAAATCAATAAACGAGATTGAAACACACAACAAAGCAACAAGCGACTTTATCTTGTCCATTTCACTCCTAGGCAAAGTTCCAACTCTAAGTTAAAATTACAAGAACTTTCTAACATCAATACTGAAACAGGGTATGTTAGATGGAATAATTCATTTGATTGAAACTCCTCCTTTGGCGAAGTATGGACCATTGTTCCCTAAAGTCTTCATCTTTTAATATTTTAACGGTAGTCGATTGAGAGAGAAACAGCAACTTATGAAGATATAACTAAGTGTTCCAAACAAGCATAAGCCAAATTGCCAATAACTTATAATTGGAGCAAGATTGTATTTTCTGCACTGGAGGAAATGTATTATGTTAAGTGCCACAAGAAGTATAATATTAATTGGTCTAATACAAATATAAAATGTCGTAAAACAATTGTTGTTTAATGTGTGGGTGTAATTTGAAATTTTATGAGACTTTAATGAAACATTGTTTAACGAATTATGTACTGAAAGCAAAAATAATTTTAGTACTTCAGTAATTCATTTTAATTATTTTTTAATTCTATTGAAATTTATTTATAGATATTTATTTATAAGGTACAATACTTTCTTTTGCATTTCATTAACATAACTTGTTAAATTATGTTAGTTATGACAATGCAAAACAACTATTTTTGTTATAATGATGTGTGTCTCCTACTGACTTTTCATCTGGATGGTTATTAAGATGCCATTGAATTTCAACTTAACCTAATTGCCTGATCGGCAGTACAATGCTACTCATAATTTACCTGCCTCCATAATTTATAGTATAAGACAGACAGGCTTAGATGCAAGCTATTTTGCAGTTTTACTTGACTGTAGATAAATCCAACTTCGTCGCTTAAATTATGATGCTTCAGGATGAGCTCTTCACATCTGTAATTTAAATTGGTGGTCTATAACATATAAGTTTAATCAATATTGCAATACCATTCCAGTAAATGTATTCTATGTGTTTCTTTTGGAACCAAATTTTATTAGTTTTGGTTTGGTTGTTTGATTCATTCATCATTAATGCTGAGTGTTAATAAAATTTCTCTTAATCTTGTTTTCAGATTTGCTTACCTAATGTTATTTAGGTTTAGAGTTTTAGATATACCTTACAACATTATAGACACAAAATGTAGAGAAAGATCCTTTCAACTTACATAACTCTCAGTTATCCGAACGACACCCTTGGGAGGTAGAAGCGCACTTTAATACTACGTGACACAGTACACTGTACATTCTGAATGTGCCATACTTTTGTGATGTGCGTAGCTAACGTTAATGATGGTGGTACTGTAGAATTTTGCACTTACCAAATTAGTATTCCTGATGTTTCTTGAATACATTTTAAAAGGAAATAACATAAAAGGAAATAATATATATACCTATATTCAACACAACACCATTGTCGTTCTGTCATACCTTATTCTGTAAATTAACCCTTAAGCTATTTTAATTGCATTGGGTGTTTTTGTGTGATTTTTGGATAAAATGTTTAAATTAATAAATGTTTAAAACACAATTAATAACTGTTTTACTAGATGTTAAATGTTTTTATACTCTCCTTTGATATTTTTACTTATAATACAAATAATCACATCAATACTTTTATTCTACCTCTAGGGAGCTTTACAAACATAGAATTCACATATATTTCAAATACAGCAAAGTCTTTTATTGGCCAATCTTTTGTGCCTCGTGAGAATTGGATTCGCAAGACGTGTGAAGTTGTATTTGGAATCAGGACCACAACACGAAACGTGCAGTTATATTGCTAAAGGTTGTGATCATTTCAAGGAAAGGTCTATAATGGGTCTCCACTTATGTTATTGAACTGAAAAATAATGCTGGATTATTATCTTTTAAATATGTCCCTCTAACGGGCAAAGAGAAATTGGCTTTCTCATTGTAGTAGATATGAAAAATGCACATTTTAGATAATTTGAAAAATGAAAAAAATGTTCTTGAAAATTAGCTTGGATTTGATAACCATTACTCAAAATTAATGTTTGTTATTCTACCTCATTATATTTGCTATTATTCAATCTAAATAATATATATAACTAGCTTAACCATTAGACGGTCATTAGCATATATTTACAATAACAATGGAAGATTGTGAATAGTAACTCTCGTGAAATATTGAAGGTGGAAAATGTTTGATTTGCATAGCATTCACCTAGAACCAACGAACAATCAAAGTAAAGGAACAACACGGTTGAAAGTTGGTACATTGATGAGACTATTGATCTTTATCAAACAGTGAAAAGCGATTTATAGAAGTTTTTAATAACTGTTTTCAAGGATTTGTCAACGTGACTACGTATCTTGTTCTAGACATCGTATAATGGGAAAAAGTTGATTTGAAAAGCAACTGAATTACTCTTCCGAATTCCATAGTCAGATATGTCGTCTGCCACGAAAGCCTTTTCTCTTATAAATTTCATTTTACATCGTCAGCAATTGCAACATGTTCTATTTATTATCAAACATATTTATCCCAGATATTGGCGCTTACGTTTTCTATGATTAGGTTATGATAAATCTGCTTCTAATTACGCTGAAAATTTTCGTTCAGTAAATCTTGAAAACCAACAAACAAATTAAGTTTTATGTGAGGTATTTTTTGTAAGAGTTTCAGTAAACCTAAACATACTAATATAATGAAACACCACCTTTTCTTAGCGATGAATTNAACACTAATAAACACTGAAAAAGCTTTTAATCGCTAGTGTCCCCTGTCGTGTTTCTAGCCAGTGTTTCCATACTTTTACAACAAAACAAAAATAAGGTTCTCAACTCACCTTGCATGCAAACGATTCTTGGCACGAACACTTTTGTTTTGATTGTGTAAAAGCGTTTGTGCATGAACGAGACATTTATGAAGAAAGCTCTGATAAAGGTAGCAACGACATAATAACATTTATGAATACTTTCCTGAATGGTATCTGCGGTTATTAAAGATCAGTGTCTTTTATTTTTCCGGTTCATATCTTATATTTTTATAGGATTATAATCGTGTCTTTATTTCTGGGATGACTAATAAAGTCGGAGTGTATCACCCCTACTTATATTATATGTGTTGTAAGAGGCGACTAAGGCGGAGAACTACTTAGAACTACATCACTACAAAGAGAAGAATAACTTGAAACCTACCCTTTACTAGTTCAACTCCCCAAAATAATTGTTTCTGAGGATAGGCCAACGATCAGCAGGAGACTGTAAAAGGCAACAAATGATGTTGATGACAATTAAAGGTCATAGCTTTACAATACATCTAACCAAATAAAGTGAACATTTTGAAAAACCCCCTACGCAAGCACGTAATCGAGTAATCATATGCCAAAATGCCTTCCATCATTTTGCAAAAGAGTTGTTACTTTTGCACTGCTGGACGGACGTATGTGTATGTGTGTATGTTTGTGTTGGTCTAACTACTTAAAACAATGTACATTTTCAGTCTCTGATTAATTTGTAAGTATTTAAGTTCCTAGTATTTAGAATAGTATACACTAAAATTTATGCTCAGTATAAGTTTCTTTGGGTTTACCTTACCAAATTTAGCGTATTTGCTGAGTTATAAGAGCTAGGCAAATTAATATGCAAAGTTTCTAGCCTATTGTTTCGATTTGAATAACTTCAACTTAAAGTTTACTGAGGAAACCAGCAAACTTAATGTGAAACTATTTTGAATAATATGTTATGTTCCTCTGTTGTTGGTGTTATATAGTTTGAACTGCTCTATCACGTGGTAAATACCTTAAAGTCAGAGAAACACAGTTAATATTACAGTAAATTGATCTTTTTTATTTCAAAATAACTCTATTTATGCTCCTAATAAAACAACAACAAATAACTACTAATAACTCCCACTTTGCACAAACATAGATATTTTAATAACATCTATAATTAGATGGTTAAGTCTGTTCCAATTTCAGCATACTATTAGATTTATGATATAAAGAAACTTCTATTGACTTTAACTCTCCTCAAAATGAACACGTTTTTTATCTTCTGTTATGTATATACGGAATATATAAAAAAAATATACATTTTTTAAAATTTTTGTCAGTCTGTCTATCTCTCTGTCGATTTGTTTCTACTATTCTCTGCAATATCAGGACCGATTTTGATGAGAACTTCACTTGCAGATAGCAAATGATATAAGGATTAACTTAGACTTAGTTTAAGTAGTATTTAAGTAGTAACTCCACCACACGTAAAGTATTTCAAGCAATATGTCGTAAAACCAAAGAGTCACTTAGAGATGCACCTACTTAAAATAGTTTATTTAAAAACTTTATGGAAGTACTATTTATATTTTATACTCTTGCAGTAATGTTCGTAAAAGACATAATAGCTTTCTACTGGCTAATAAAATAATATGTTTCATCATTTTGAAAACTGTATAAGTGTAGTCGCAATGTGGTCGCTACTTATGAGAAAATCTGTATCGCAAAGGAAATAGTTTCATTCTTTTCTCTTTTATTTCGTTTCGTATTTACAAATATATCATTGTTTGTTATGATCAATAAATACATTTTATGCCATTGAAGATTATCGGTTATTATTAATATTTTTTACATACACTTTTTTCATTTACTCGTGATATTAAGTAAAAAACAAATTATTCAAAATTCAAAAGAAATTAAGATAATTTTCTATTTAGATTAAAAAACCTTTGATAAAAAGATCGTAACAAGAAAATTATGAAAAAAATACTAAAATTTATCCGTAAATAACGTTTAACACATCTATTGACATAATATATGGCCGTTTTCAAAAACCAATATCAAGTAAAAACCGGACATAAGTTATGGAGAACGGCTGATTAAGTTTAAGTAACTTCTTGTTTTTAAATAAAATACATAATATATTGTGTGTTCAGTGTAATGAAATGCGAAAATTTTATTATTTGCGGTTTATAAACTTAAGGAAACGATTCCCAAAACAAGTTTACCCTTCCAAGTAAATTCAACAAGTACATAATACTATTTAGGTGCCCATTTTCTTGCAGTATTATACTTTCGAGCTCGAGCAAAAAAAGGATCTTTCATTTATTTAAATGTATTCCGCTATCATTAATGTGGGTAAGATTGACTCCAAATAGATCCGGCAACTAACTGTATTCGTGACTTGAATGTCCAACGAAAACAAAGTAAAGAGTAAAGGTAGTCTAGTCAGTATTACTTTTAAATAAACTTTCATATTCACTCTCTCGTAACGACGTACCGTTTGCTTTTAGCCTTGATCCTGATATATTAACTTTAATTACACAGTACCTAAGATTAAAATCGATAAAATTAATAATAATCACATCTAACAAATAAATCATTATTTCATACACGGTCAGCATGGCAGATGAATATACCAATTTCTTCTTAAAGTTGCAGCATAGCAATAAACGTAAATCAAGGACTTAGATTTTTGATTTAGAGATATCCTTGTATCCATCTTTAAATCAATCAACAACCAATAATTTCCCACTGCTGGGCTCGGGTCTCTTCTCAGAAGAGGGTTAAGTCCATACGTCCCCACGCTGGCCAAGTGCAGTTTGGGGACTGGCAAGACTACGTTGTGGCTACGTAATCTTGCCGTTAGATGTTTTTAAGCCACTCAATGGTCTTAAACTAAGCTTCATGACACATGACGTGACCTCTGAATCACGGAGACCCTCATAGTAACATGCCACCAGCGGTCACCCGTCTAGGTACTGACCGCATATTGAAGTATATTTCAAAATAAAAAAAAATCCAGGAAATGTAATGTAATTCCAATCAGAAAATGTAAAACAATAGCATTACTAACAAATCATTTAGTCTTCGGTTGCATTTTTTGTCTGAAACACTAAGTTGCGAGAGTATTTTGCTTAAAACCTGTTTTGGCAGACACCAAAATCCATCCACTCATTGTATGTCCATAAGACGGAGTGAGACGGAATAGTATAGGCAAAAATGGAAGAAAATTAACAGAAGAAACAGTTATACAAATAATAATTTATTTCTAAAAAGAATCCCCGTTAATAATTCATTGGCCTAACATTCTTATGCAGAGTTCTAATCATTTAATATTTAAGTTCCAACTCGGCTTTCTTTCACAGGGTTTTTGAAATCAAAGCAATCGTTTAAACGTAGACCTTGTTTTAACGAGAACCACTTCTTGTTCATCGTGTTCTGAATAACAAATAGTATCAAGTTTGAAGAAACAGTGATTCCCCGTTTATTAGCTCCTTTTATTTCCAGTTGTATTTTAATGAAAATGCTTGAGCACCATTTCGTAAGCTGAATGTAATTTAGACTAAATAGTCAATAACCAATACGGGACGATGGTGTATTATATAATAACTAGCCTACACTACTCCGTCTGCGTCTATCTATAAATTTCTATCCTATCTTAGGTGTGCCAGCACACATATTTAAATAAGAAAACTTGGAAATTGGTAGGATAGTTTGAAACTTATATATAAATCAAAATTTACATACTAATTTTATTTCAATTTTTGAAACCATTTAGTCTATCTCATGTTTACTTTTCTTTCATTTTGTGGTTTCATAGATTCCCCAAACAGGCCAGCTTTCACCTTGTTGATTTAAAAATATTACTTGAATTTGTTTTCGTTTTTATTTTATGAATACTATTGTAGAAAATTCTAATTTATCAAACAATATTGAACGTGATGCTTGAGGAGGGGTTTTCTTTGTCTTTCAAGTTAAAATAGTTAAACGCTTATGTAAGTGGTTTTTAAGTAAAGTAGTATACTAAGTGTATTAATGCAGAAATGTTTGAGACTTTAAAATATAATTGAAATGATAATAATAAAAAAAAACGTTTTCTCTTCACAAAAATATTGTTTCTTACAATAAGATTTGAGTCCAATACATTCAATTTTCACCACATCTTGACAGTCTCTCATCATGTATAAGATACTTGTGTCACCGGTGAAATAAAATAGTGGCGAATGAAAAGCGTGTACTAAGACTGCAAAATACGTTAGCATCTTGAAATAATCGAACAATACAAGCTCAGTCCGGTATCAGGCGTTCTGCTCTGGGAAGATCCAGACAATATTATTTTAGGTCAGTTCAAGATCGGCACCACGCTTTGTCGGGCCCTATCCTATCTATCCAGTGATTCCTACATTACTGGTTCTGTCTACACTTCACCATCGTACCGGCCTGCTGATGCAGTGACCTGACTACTTTTTTTTCCTCTTGTGCCACTAACTACTAGCCGTTAATATACAGGGAGGGTTCCCTGTGTATTAACGGCTAGTGGCTAGATCAGACTCAAACCGACTTCAAACCACACTCCGTCTTGGATACTAGAAGCCGAACAACCAGGTGCACCTTTGCAAGAAAATCCCTGCTACAGTAATCTAACTCCTGAGTTAGACTCTTGGACTCAGTATCATTAAAACTGCATGTACAGCATTATCAATTCTTCTTTGTCAAGGCAAAATTGCTATGAAATATAAATTGTAATAAATAAGCATGTTTAACAGGAGTTTAGTTACCTTAGAACAGAATTATACGAAGTCCAGGTTAAAATCAAAAGGCCGTGTATGATGTCCCAAGTAACTATTATCAAAGATGTTCTTAGGTGGCTTTAGTAGTTACCCTGTTGTTTAAAACTAAGTTCATGTGTGACACATTAGAAAACGTTGCGGTATTATGAAGTTTCCTTCTCGAAGTAAGTGTGATAATAAGTGACGAAGCCTTACATATGAGGCAACTGGTGTCAGAGGTGGTGGAGAATTTATCGTTACTTAGAGGAAAACTTTGTGATTTCTTGAGAACGGGATGGCAAATTTTCTTAAGTTGTTGTGTGGAAGGGAATGGAACTCTTGGGACATATTATAAAGTTTTAGGAAAAGTTCTTTAGATTTAAAATTTAAGTCAAGTAGCTTTTCATTCTTTTATTTTTAAATACATAACTCAACTGTTTAAAAGCTATTTCTAAACTCCATTTACTGTACTATCTATTATTATTAAATACTTGATCCAAGCTTAGGTTAATCAAGGAATCATCATTAAAAAATTTGTGACACTTTTTGAACACACTACGTATGAGTAGGATGAGTAGATGTGTATTTATATTTAAATGCTGAATATTTTGAATTTGGTGTTTTTTTTTTGTAAATATTTACATTTGAACAGATCTGAGATTTGTGCACCCTACTACTGGTACCCTTAATAATGTCACCAAATTATCCGTATAAAGGTTATCTGTAAGAGATCGCCATGAGCGATAAGGCCGCCAATCGTCACATTTGTATGTTGTAATTCTTTTTTTTTCTGTCTGTTAAGTGTGTACAATAAAGAAAAATAAATAAAAAAAAAAAACTAACTCATCGTAGTTCACTGCTGGGCACTACCAACAGCTTCATTAAAGAATAATGTTAATAAATAAAGAAACTTTAAAAAAAATATTCGCCTTTGTTTATTTATACATAGTCATGTATAAATATATGGAGGCGAATTTTTTTTTCAGCGATTTTTGATTAACATGACGACCAGCTAGTTGACCCAACAGACGATGTCCTGTCATTCAATCCAAACTAGTGATACTTATTTATATCGTTCTATATTTTGAATGTTATGTCTTTATTTTTTATAATTTCCTTAACATATTGTTTATTAAAAAAAACTTATGTAAAAAGTATTCTATCTCCCTCTCCTGGATCTAAGCTTCTTTCCCACCAATTTTGACCAAGGCCGGTTCACAAATTTCTTTTATATTTATATAT
>PKRV01000116.1:2574614-2652828 GCA_003709505.1 Hyphantria cunea
ATATACATACCTATTAGAACGGTAAGTAAAGAGTATAAAAAGAGGTGACCAGGATATCAACTCATACGTGGGCTCTGTCATTTAATTCCCTAAAGATCATATATGGAGTAGCTTTTTTGAGATCTGTTTGCTATGGTGCTCCTGTATCTGCCGATAGGGTGACTGTAGGTGTTGTCCGCAAAACTGTTACAAGGCCCACTACTTGGATTGATTTTCTTATACAAGGTATGTAGGATGGTTAGCACCGAGACTTTACCGGTGTTGACGGGTGTTCTTCCAGTCGATCTCGAGGTGCAAAGAGGTGCAGACAGCTGCTTTCTAGTGTTAAATAGAACTTACTAATCCACACTAGAAAACACGGAATCTGATTTTTGACACGTACGAGACCGCGATAAATCATAAGACTATTTTAACAGCATTCCAATGTCTATAATGACCTCGTAGATGAATGACAACAACGATGGGATGAATTATCTAACGAGCGCCGGTTGTTGAGGACATAGCTGCAGGTGGATCACTGTGTCGCTCGATTTCTTAGAGGCCATGGTAACTTTAAGAGCAAACTACATTCATTTAAATTATTTGAATCACCATTGTGTCAATGCTCAACACCTGGCTCTAGTTGTGAACAGTCAGGTCATCATATCCTCTGGGAATGCAGTCTTTGGTGCAATGAACGTAATATATTGCTTAATAGCTTACAAGTGACATTTCGGGCGGTATACCATTCATTTAGGCGATTCTGCTATATTTACTATAGTAATCAGATATAGTTCGCTAATATATATTTATTCGTGGTACTTCCCGGTTTGAAAAAATTGTCCGCCTATTTTGATTTTGTCTCTCGCTTTGCTAAGGGGGAAGTGGTCTTTTACATTTTTTCAAGGAATAGGGGACAAAAGCAACAGACGTATCGCCTGTTGGTTATCGCCGCCCATGGACACCCGCAACCCCAGAAGTATCACAAGTGCGTTGCCGGCCTTTGGCATATGGGGTGGGGAACGGAAGGCAGGGTTGGGTTACGAGCATCCGGTATCGTCTCACTAGGTGAAACACAACGCAAACGCTGTTTTACAGAGGTTTTCTGTGAGGCCATGGTATCAATGCAGTCGAGCCAGCCCATTCATGCCGAAGCGTGGCTCTCCCACTGATAAACATTTCCAACTCCAGTTTCCTACTAAGCAATTCCGTTACGGGCTTAAAGACAGTTTCATTTTACCAGATGGTTTAGTGGGTAGTCTGGGTACATTTCCCGAGTACCATAACTCGGTGTGTTCGTGGGTCCGGCTATTGATCCTAGTATATAGGAGTTAAAGTGCTGAGTGTTTGGGTGGGATGAGTTCAAAAAAATATTAATATTCATTCCAATATATTTATTTGTATTGGATTAAGATTGGATATTAACACGAATATTAATTAACAGTAAACGCAAAAAAGAACTTTTGAAACACTTGACTGGGATGTACTGTGTTAAGATATTAGTGCATCAGCGGAAAATATTTGTAAGCAACCTGGAACTGGCTGCCCTTATTTCCGTCGCTGGAATTTCTTTGAAGATTGGTTTCAGGTATAATATCTTGGCATTTCAGAGTAAAGTAGCATTCTGACAAAGTCATCATTCTGGCACATTTCAAAGAAGCTGGTCAATGTTGTCGTTGGCACCCTGTCAACTCGTTGTAAAACATTCAGCGTTGTAAAATACACTCTTTGACCTTTTGACAGACAACTGTCAAACAATTGACAGTAATTTCAAGCGTGCCCAGCAAAGGGTATATAACGTCGAGGCTAAGGTTACATCAAAAAAATAATTATAAGGATAGTCGTTAAGTTTTCTTAAGTATTTAAAAGAATGAAATCGGTAAAGCTGTTCTCAATTTATAGTGACCAGGAGAAATAGGGGTTAATTTTTATATATATTGACGATATACGATAGCCGTAATCACACGTTACAAAGAAACGTACCTTAAGTAAAATACCTTTAACAACGTGTGACTAGGGTTTTTCAAACTATAATATGCCTATATCTGTACACTGATAATCATGTGCTATAGCAATCGTATGACATCATCATCAACTTGCAACGACTACATTTTAGTAGATTATCTTGCTTCTTCAGTAACGATGTTAAATTCAGTGTCTTGAAAATCTTATTTCATACTTTATCAGCGTGGTTTTATTTGTCGTAGTTGGGTTTTAGTTTTTATTTCTTATATTGCAAATGATTTGGTACCGTTATAATATCAATTTACTTGCAAAGCATATTTTAATTAGTAAACCAAACCGAGTAATAAAAAGTCTGTCTTAGAAATTAAGAGGACCTGGTGAGATTTTTCAGACTGCTATCGTTTATCATAAGAATTTTCAAGTAATTTGACAACACACAAAATTTAACATGATCCAAGGCACTTATAAACAATCAATCTATGCTTTTGACTCTACTGAAAGCGATATAGGCCTATCCTTTAGCAAACAATAACTTTCCTAAATCGATCTAGAAAATGCTTTATGTTTGATATGTACTAGTGAATAATTCTCTAATGATACCAAACACGATATGCTTATCTTAATTTATTTATCTTAATTTTATTGTCCACCAAGGGGCACCACATTAGGATACGTAACGTTACATACAGCCTATAATTAGCAGACAATTAAAATGCTTCTAACGATATCTCATTGGTCTTATCTGAGCTAGTAGTTTAGAAGGTATGAGGGAACAGTCAAGCGTACCCTATAGTACGCCACGGTATGGTACGGTAAATAGTTGTGATTTTTCTATTAATATCACAATTATCTATAATACAGTCTTAAAATGTACAAGTAACCTATAATTAGCCTTTAAGCAGTAGACGATCAAGACGATTCTAATGATACCTCATTTGTCCAGTTCTATCTCATTGGTCTAACGTTAACGTATGCGACTAACAATCAAGAGGTCTCGTGTTTGAATCCCGGGTCGGGCCAAAATAGAGTAATAATACAATATTAATAAGAAATAATTAATAACAGCTCGGAGTTTGCAAGTTTGGGTCTACTACTACTACTACTACTACCCCTGTACCTCGTAGAGCACGTAAGTGTGTCGGTCCTGCGCCTGATCTTTCCCCGGTTGTGTCGGTAAACCGTAAAAAATCTTATATGTTTAACCCAAAAAAAAACCTTGAAAATGTACGTGAAAAAACTATGAATTCGTGGATCATTTTTTCGACATGTGCTGCCGGATAACTGTATTGAATTGGTTACATATAGTATTTTAAAATGGTTTAAGTAAATTCTAATCTAGACTTTGATGCCATATAGAGAATATTGTTCACACAAAATTAATTCGTGAATTTCGTTTAAACAATAATATCATAAATATTCTTAGAAATTTATTTACACACGAACTAAATGTGTCAGCCTTGGCTTTATAATACACCTTTCTTATTCGTAAGTACTTTTAAGTAATTGAGTAACGCCTTAATTCCTTTAAACAATTTTATGTTATTAGTTGAACGAAAATTAACAAGAAAATTTTTTTATTCAGCAATTAAAAACCTATTAAAATTATAAAATTGAAAATTCCTGAGTTCTAAATAAGTAGGTAGGTAAATAAATAAAAACAATTTTAGTCGTAAACCACATTACAACCATAATCCAATTTACACATACACGTTATACATTATAGTCAAACCCGTTTCCTGACCGACGTGAATTAAACGACCTCATTTTACCGACTATAAATTTAATCCACTTACGTAAAAGGGAGCGAGTCTATTGTCGCTAACCGGAAAGTTCAGAAATTATATAAGAAGATTGGCAGTATTTTGGAAGACAAATGTATTTAAGAAGGAAAGATAGTGGAAAGAGAGGCGTAGTAGTTACGAGAGTGGGCTGGAGATTACAAATAATGACTCGAAGAGGTGATTGCAAACGTGTAAATCGAACTAGTTTATTCTTTAAAGTGTGATCTCGAACCGATGAAATCATTGGTAAGCAAATATTTACGTCACATTATGTTATGGTTCTAAATGACATCAATCATGAAATATTTTAAATATATTACAATGAATTATATAATAACAATATCAAAAAAAGATAGGCATTGAATAGAGAATATGACAGGTAATGAGAGTCAATAATAACAAACAATTACTTTCCTAAAGAGCATAGTAATAAAACATTCACATTGTAACCATGAACGAAACAGATAATGATTTACCTGTTAATAGATTAAATCTATAAATCCTTTCTAAATAAGGATAATTATCAATTCTTGAAAAACAAACCATATCTTAGTATTTAGTGAAATGGAAGGTTTAAGCCTTCTTTTAAATTCAACCTTCTTTCAAATTTAAATGTAGATACTAAAATATCTAGCTTGAGTTCTGCAAAAATCAAAAGAAGAAAGTGTTACAAAAATCTAAGCTCGTAATATAACAACAATAATGAAATTAATTCTGGCTACCTACGCACTGATATTAATTCATATTTTTGTCTTGATCGCCTTTTATTTAGTTGCCCCAGATTTAAAACTTTGTAATTAATTAACAAATTTCAATGAAGTACTTGAATTTTATGCTTAGAGCTTTTAGATAATAAAATTCTCCATTAAAACAGTAACGTTACACTTCTGTTGAACGCTTAAAAAGCAAAGTAGTTTACAAAACCATATAGTTTCTCGTGAACATTGTTTCTTAAATTAAATAGTAAATTTTTACATCAGCCTGCTAGGATACCTTGGTTTCTTAATAGTAAGATTAATAGAAAGTTAATTATTATAGCACACAGACTGCGTTCAGGCCACTACCCATCTACAAAGTTTGGACATGTTATGAAAAAAGTTGATAAGCTAAATTGTGAAACTTGCGGAGTCTTTGGTGATGTTCAACACTTGCTAGTTGGTTGTGTTAAATATCGAAACCAAAGGAATTCGTTAATGTGCAAATATAATTTTAATGCCTACGTTGTAGTACTTTTCATTTCTATCTTAATTAATCCTAATACAAATGCGGCCTATTTGGGTTATTTGCACAACAATGACTTCCTCTGTCTCCAAGTTAGTAAGTATAGTAGAATAAGCCACAATGGGACTAATATATTATTTTATAATAAAAGCCTCTAAATAAATAAAGATACAAAAAAACAATTGGTAAATTTAAATGCGTTCTGTGGTTCAGTATTTTTAATTCAATTGTTCATGAGTTTCCTTCAATCAACGTAAAATGTTAACTTCAGTTTAAGCGATCTTATAATGAATCACAAAAGTTTTGAATTAATTTATTAAATCAATTTGTTTAATGCAATTAATTGTGTAACTGAGCAGTGTATAATTGAGATTGAATTTCGGTTAAAACTTCAGTTTCAATTAAAGCCATTAAGACGAGTAGCTAGGTTCTTTTAGCTAGGTGCTTTTTTGCGGTTTTACAACAATATTGTTATAAGAGTGTAAGTTGTTTTATCTCGATAGGTTGAAAAAAAATTCAAAACTAAGAGTTTTATTTTTTAACAAATGCATTAGTTATTAAATTCCAAAAAACAGGCAAATGCGAGTTGGACTCGCGCAATGAGGGCTCCGGACTCCGTGCAAACCTGGAGGCTTTTCGCATTTCTTCCTTAATATGTGCTATAAGACGTTGCTCCTTATTAAACTACAAGATTCTGAGTTCACGGGAATTAACCTATAGGTTTTCAATTCCTTGGGATTGTCGAAAATTTGCAGTTTAAATGGTTTATAATCTGATGTAACTAAATATTTAAGTATTTCGCAGTTTCCTCGTGATGTGAGCTATAAGACGTATCGTACCAAATTTCCAGATTCTGAGTTCACGGGCAGTACCCACCAGTAGGTTTTGATTCTCTTCGACTGTCGAAAAAGGATGTGCTATAAATAAATTGAAACATGATTTAATTTACTTTTTTGAAACCACAATGTGAATACAACTAATACAGCTACTTTTTATACATCATCGTAACATATATTAAAATATATTTCATTAATAAAACAAAAAGTTAACGATCATTTTGTTTCAACAAAAGTGGATATCTATTATGTTTTACTATACATGGAATTAACTAAGTATGACACATATGCACTGCTATATACATTAATATATATAAATGTAAATAACAATTGTTAGTTGTATTTAAATCGACATCGAGATAAACCAGTTCTAAAATTATTATCAGTGCTTCCGCCATTTCAACTGTAGATATTTTTAACTTACTGACTCAGATGTCGTGCGTATTTAGAGTGCACTGCTCTTGCAATGAAAATAGGTTCACATTTATTATCAGACTGAAATAAACTTAAGATAGACACATCTATTACTGTGGTATAATATACGTAGGCTAAGGTAACATTCAATTACGTAGGTTGAATACTCAGTATTCAATAAATTCAAATTTGATATCATAAAATGTTTTCTTGTGTTTTTTTTCTTGTGATTCTTAACTATGACAAGTTATGAATTATTTAAAAAATGATCCGTAATCAGTGTCACTCTAACGACTAAGACGAATCTATTGACAACACTCACATAAAAATTGGACAAGCCGTTTAGGCTGTACGGCGTGCCAAGAGAAACACACACACATTCATGGATGCACTCGAAAAACTTAGGCCACCTTCTTTCGCAGTCGGGTAAAATTGACTAATTTTAGTGTTCAGTTTTTCAGAATGTAGACATAGCTATTCAAGAAGGCTTTTTGTCCTTGATCATTATCATTAGCCTTTAATACTCCTCTGCTGAACATAGGCCTCTTCTTAGCAAGGAAGTTCTAGCCTACTTCACCACGTGGACCAGACGAATTGGAATAGGCTTTAGTTCCTTGGTTTTGCTCCTCTTTTTAGTGATTTTGCCCTGCTAATTTGATCTCTTGGTCACCTTTCAAGACACCCGTGGGATGAATACAAAACCCTCCCCCATTTCCATCGCTCGACAACGCACGTGTTACGCCTCTAATGTTGTACACCCCATGGGCAGCGATAATCGCTTACCATCAGGCGATACGTTTGTCTCCTAGCCCATGGTGGCACTCGTCTTTGGACTTAAAACGGTAGTATTTTAAGAAATAACTGTGGCAGGTCACTTGGAACATCATAGTCGATATCGCAACAACATAATACGTCTTAATATCACAAGGCAAAAATATTTCAGTTTTATTAGGTATTTACGTGTAATTTATTTACTCTGTTTCAATAAAAAAATAAATAAATTCAATTCTACAATATGCTAAGATGATGGTAAACATATAACCACGTTGTATACACTTAATGTCACTTATTTACCTTGAACACGAAACGAAACACGAATAATATTTTATTTACGGCTGCTCTCTAGTGTAGAAGATATTTTTCCATAAACATTTAAAAGTTATAGTGAGGTACTTACTTATGATGAAATACGCTTTCATAATATTTTTATTAGATCAAACACAATATTATTTTGTTATATCAAATACACCGTCTGATAACAATAAGTTGTGTACACGTTGAACACTATTAGACCTGCAACGGCACATTAGTAATAAAAAAATTAAGTATTTTTAAATTATTATCTTTCCTGTTGTTCATTCAATAAAGTGAAAGTTTTCTGGGCTTCAGGGTGAAGTATTCTATCGGAATCAAACCAAATAAAAACTAAACGGTGTTCCGTGACGTAAATTGTCAATTATATCTTGTCATAGTTAAGAATCACAAAAAAGAAAGAAAGAAGAAAACACAAGAAAACATTTTATATTATCAAATTTGAATTTAGTGAATACTGAATTAACCTACGTAATTAAATGTTACTTTGTCTGGGCTTTAGGGTGAAGTATTCTATCGGAATCAAACCAAATAAAAACTAAACGATGTTCCGTGATCAATAACCATTTTGTAAGGAACTAAGATGTACCAGAGGCAGAAAGATAATTGTGAGAGGAGGGCTACAGACGTAGCAAAGCACTCATGACATGAGTTGTAGGGGTATATGAGCGGTGGTAGCCAGTAGCCATAATAGGATCAATTTCCTCGCTTATCCCCTTATACCATGAAAATTTCTCAAAAGCCTCGGGTGTTCAAAGCTTGAAATTATAAACAGCCTCATAATTAGGCGTAAAGGTGCTATTTCCCATTTCGCACTTACAGAATACTTGACGTCAATACCGCCTAGTATTTTTCAAAAGCTATGAGTTTTTAAATTTTATGCTTAGGAATTATGATTAAACAAGAATAATGGATTATTCCAACTCCATGTCTAAATCCATTTACAAAAATCGTAGTATTTTAATACTTCCTTGAAATTTCTTAACGTTAATATTGTAATTTTAAGCAAAGTGACGTTAACTTGTAGTACACAAAATTTATGGGACATAATTTAGTTCTTTATCTTGGTATGGTAAGTATACATCGACTACGAAGAGCAAGCAATTTAATCTTATAAAGTATCATCAACAACCCATAACGTCCCACTGCTGGGCTCGGGTCTCCTCTCAGGAGAGGGTTAAGGCCATACGTCCCCACGCTGGCCAAGTGCGGGTTGGGGACTGGCAAGACAACGTTGTGGCTACGTAATCTTACCGTCGGATGTTTTCAAGCCGCCCAAAGGCCTCCAACTAAGCTTCACGACTGTTATCCTATGATAACAACCGGGACCGACTGCTTAACGTGACCTCCGAATCACGGAGACGCTCATGATAACATGCCACTAGTGGTCACCCATTCAGGTACTGACCGCGCCGTCGTTGCTTACCCTCGGTGATTGTTTCTAAATACCGAGTGCAACTGGGCTATGAGCGCCCATTTTAATAATTTAATTTGTTTTAATTTGTTGTGTTAATGTAATTTGTTTGGATTATAAAGTATAATCCAAACAAATTACTGAAGTAATTTCATTAAAAGCAGTGTCGTGTAGACTGATGGTGAGGACATTATGTCAACGATACTCCGCATATTGCCAGTGAGTCCGTTTTGAATGCAAATCTATTACTAAGCTTGTAATCAACGGTGGTGTAGTATATCTTGCTGTTTCAGATTATGTTGCAATATATTTTTTTGAATTATACTCAGATATATAACCTTATTTACAGAGTGTTGTTACACTCTGCATAGATTAAAGCAATCAATTTAGATTATATTAAATTACTTTGATTAAATGTGTAGGGTAAGAGCGCTCAAATTTTTGTTAAAAATAAAAACAAAATTTTATTTCTAATTGAAAAAAACAATTATGATTATTTTCAAGGATAGTGAGGTTTTTAAAGCCAGCTAACTACTAATAAATAAACTAATTTGTTACTCTTACTTTCGTGTCTTAGTTTCTCAATCGATCTAACGTAAAATTTAGGCAGGTTAAAAAAATTCGAAAGATACATTCAATTAAAGTTATTTTTCAAACTTACATAGGCCCATTTCCGTGGTTCTACTTACAAGATTATTTTTTAATATAATACTTAAATCAAGGATATTTAATGAAGAGCGGTGGCGTAATTACTACTTGAAAACTTCACAGTAAAGTAAAGTAATATTCGTAATATGATATGATCTTAAATAAAAAGGAAAACAGTGCATGAAAGCAATAATACGACAACCGGGTCTTTTTCTATCATTTATATTTAACGTTGCGCAAACCATCACACTTCTTTATTCGAGATTTCGTGATTAATCAATTACTGTCACTCACGCGAGTAAGTAGTTTTTCTTTTCGCTAGTATAGTAAAAAAAAAACTAGGGATTTACCTAAACCAATCTGTATGAAAATTATATTTCTTAGAAACTTAAGCTGCCAAAACAATAGAGAAATATATATATATATATATATCTTATTACTTAAAATTAGTTAAAAAAATTGTGACATCCATAAACCTAATAAGCACCATTAAAATCGTATTTCGTCAATTTAAGTAAATAATTTAGTTACATATCATCGATATTGATTTAAATGGAAGCTAATTAATTATTATTATTTTCGTGATAAAAGCACCTTTATTTATTTAATACTACAATAATATTCTGCTGTAAATAATCTAAATCAACTAGGCTAAACTTTTTATAACTTTAATCCTCGGTTTCGCTACCTTGATTATTTCTTACTACAAAAATAACTTAAGTCCCTCTTGTTTATCTTGTTTATTAAAAATGTAATCAGTTAGATAACTTTCTTGCAAATCCGTAATGAACCTTATAATATCACAAAAAAAATTAAAATACCATTTTGCTTTTTAAATTCTAATTCATTAGAGAGATTTCAACGAGATATGGAGGAGTATCAGATTACTATAAATGTTCGTAATACCGGTTTATTAAACATTATAAATCGAGATAGTATATTTTTGGGTAAAGTGAAATGTTACTTTTTTGAAATATTGTAAACGCTCTTCACCAACTTTAGATTACAAAGAACATTAAACTGACAGAACAATTTTCTATCTGGACATGTTTTACGATTGGTGCTATTATTTTGTTCGCATCTCGTAAAGAGTACAGTTTATAGCTGTACATTCGGTTTTTATAGTTTTGTATAACGTAAAATGTACTAAGAGCAGTATAAGTATGTCCACTTTTATTATTCTTGTATCACGGGCGTCAGCACCAACAATTGCTCTTACTTTGCCAGTGGCAAACTATATTTGGGTATAATGTGTAGTTACAGTCAATAGTATTGTTGCTGGTAAAATACTAGGATAGGCAAAATTTATAGCTATTTTCTAGACAATCCTCACAGGCAATATAAAATGTGGTAAGAATAATGGGTAAGATTGTAAAAACAATTGAGAATTTCTTGTTCCTTATTTCTGCATATCGTTTAATCAGTTTCTATTGTTATGCCCCGGTATGGGAAGCCCCGATTCATGCTGATTATGGATTCCACTCCAGAACCTGGTTAATTAATCAGGCAGACCGTAAGGGAAACAAGTACTCAATTGAATGTATAGATTTTACTAGCAAGTAAGTATACCATAAAATATAGGATTTCCTATGTTCCTATCATCTACATAAAACTAAGTAGTTTCCTGTAAAGAACCGCGTGAGAATACTCATCAAATAATGATATGATTTCAATTTAAATATTGAGTTATGTGCACTTTATTTCTAGTTTTTTACTGAATATGCTTAAAATTTTAAACCGACCTTCTTGAAATCTATTTTAAATGACGTAATTTTTTTTTAATGTTTGAATTCCAATACATATCAACAACCCATAATGTCCCACTGCTGGACTTGGCTCTCCTCTCACGAGAGGGTTAAGGCCATACGTCCCCACGCTGGCCAAGTGCGGGTTGGGGACTAGCAAGAATACGTTGTGGCTACGTAAATCTTGCCCTTGGATGTTTTTAAGTCACCCGGAGGCCTCCAACCAAGCTTCACGACTATTATCGTATGATAACAACCTGGACCGACTGCTTAATATGTCCTCCGAATCCTGGAGACGCTCATTGTAACATGCCACCAGCGGCCACCCATCCAGGTACTGACCACGCTATCGTTGCTTACCCTCGGTATTTGTATCTAATCATCGAGTGCAACTGGGCCATGAGCGCCTAGATACATAAATTTTAAAAAATACCCTCCAATATTTAAATTTTAAAAAACTTTTACCAGTATAATATAACGTTTTCATTATGATACTTCATGTCAATTTAATAGTCATATCGCGTGTGACCTCGACATAGTTTCAAGTTTCGAGCACATCGAACTGTTTTGATACAATAATGGGTACTTTATCGATTGATGTAATAACTGTTTTCGGTATTTAAAAACCAAATGTTACGTGATATTTAACGACCGAGTCTTACTTGCTTTTTAGGTAAAGTAATAGACATTGAAATTTTTTTTCTGCCATAAAAAATGCAATACTAATTACAATTGTAAGCCTACATAACTAGATGGCTAGTACAGAATACCCTACGCATTAAGTCCGCTAATGTACATTGTTAAATTGAAAGATATACAAAGTTATAAGTGCACGATGTAGTTAATAAATAAAGAAATAAATATATTTTCAGGTAGTTGATGTGTTCTAAAATGAGTTAAAATAATAAAAAACTTATATTAAATTTGAAAACATCTTTATTCACTTTTTAGAATAAAAGTAACAAAGAACTCGCAGTAGCACGTCTTGTCCCTTAATTAAGTTCCGAATGAGGCCCAGTTTTATTTCCGTATGGAAGAACAACTCACTATTACTAAGTAAGCTTATGAAAGGGGGCAATGTGTGTAGTCTAAACCCACTAGAAAATAGAACTGTATTACAATCTAAATAAAAAAATCTGAAACTTAAATTCATCAATAAAATGCCCTTCTAAGAAAAATAAGTAAATGTAAGTGAACTTTCGCTCTTCATGAGATTTGAGGTCTGGATGAATTATGTATTCATTTTATTTCTTTTGGGGAGTTACAAAGTAAATGTTAACTTTGATGTTATATTAGCATTGAATATAATTATGATATTGCTTTTATAGTTATAAAGTTATTACCGCTAGAGATCGAGTAGCGGTCGAATGTCGACTGTTTTCATTATAATATTATATTTAAATTTTTATAAATATAATTTATGTTACTAAAAATTTATTGTCATCATATATATTTTTTGTGCTTTATGTGCTATTACAGTATATTTTAAATATCTGTGGATAATTGCGTTATCGTGAGCCATATTTAATTAAAATGGGTAAAAAGAACATAGACCCATAAAATGTATCCCTTAAAATTTTAAAAATAATCACATCAAAGAAATTAAATCAATGTGAAAATTCAATATATGTTATAATAACTAATTGAAACTGTTATGCTTAAAGGTATGTATCTAGAAAATGAAGTAATTGACATAAGGAGCGGTACATTGCAGTGATGGTGGGGCTGGTCGTGTAACCGGAGAGTGACCGGTTAAAACCGATTCTTTCGGGTTGTCCCGGCGTGAAAAAAGAAATTCACTTATTTCTTATCTGACAGATAATTTCTTTTGATACTAAGTTTTAAATTTTCACGTTTTATGATATAATTATTATTATCATGGAAATTAACGTGATCACTTATTCAAAGGTATTACATACCGCTAATTTGTATGACGCTTGGACCAGATTGCACCGGCCGTGGTCACAGGCTCACTGGCTCACTGACTCAGCGGCGCATGCCTTTAGTCGTTGAATCCGCTTAGTGGAAGGCAAATCAGAGGTATGTAATACCTTTCAATAAGTGATCCCATTAATTCCCGTGAAAACAAAGTATAATTTCTTTTCACATTTTGAACTTTAGCACTGTAATCAACTAGTATTATAGTATATTGTGTAGGTCTTTGAATATTGAACATGTGACCATGTAACACTCAATGTGTAAAAGATGACACTGTGACTGTACACTCTTGGCAGGGCAAAAAAAAATCAGGTAGTTCATAAGTATATAATTAATAATTGCGTGTCCGAGTTAATTCTCGATGTAACAATATATTTAATTACATATTTTTTTTCGAGATTAGTCATTTATACTGTACAGTTTTATATAACTGACTGTGTGTGACTATATTGAACCTAATTACTAGGCACTACGAGACGTTTGTCTGAGATTGAGGTAACATATGTGTATTGGGTTCTACATATAGCAAAAACAGACATAGATCAACGTCATCTGGCGTAGACAAGCTGAACTACATTGTAGCCACTAACTCTATATCGTGTAATGAAAGTTCTCGTGTTCTTGTACATATATAACCTGTCAGAACACGTTCACGTACCCTTTGTGTCGGAGAGAAATATAACACCCGTTCCTCCACACAGGATTAGTCTCGAACTCGTAGCACACTTCTGCCGCCCGCCTGTCAAAAATCCCAAATTGGTGTAATCCGCTACTGATTTAGAAGGGTTTTGGCCAGTTTTTTGCCAGATGCTGTTATTTTTATAAAGAATAAACGCACATCATTTTGTTTTCTTATGTTTTGACCGCACTTTGTAGTGTCGTCTCCCATTTTTTATACCTTATAAAAGGTTTCGATTCTATTTAATTTCAATATGCTCTACGGGTTTTTAAAACAGTGGTTTAATTTAACAAAACTAAAAAATAATTTATTTTTGCAACTAATTGGTAGAAATATAGAGAAAAACAATCGGTATGATGTACTTATATTATGGTTGCCCGATAGAAACTTATCAAATCTAGGATAGATCTAAAAAAAATATAACTGTATAGAGTCAGAGTCGTGGCCATTGTAAAGATACTCGTATATTGCTTTTTTATTTCAAAGGAATTAGTTTTGATTTTTTTTTAATCTTTAGTAATTTAGAGACTTTTATTACACGGTAATATGTTAGTCCCATCGTACCTTATCCTATGTTATATTCTATATATAAAATCATTAGAATCATATAAAAAATTTTGATGGTACATAAGATAAACCAAATTGAGCACCTCCTTCTAATGATTTGTTAAGCTTTAATAGAAAATCAATACGAGTTGTCTTTCACTAAAAGAAATTCTCCGTTTTACTAAAATAAAACTATGCAAATTAAATTTTGACATTTTTACTAAAATCTTTTTTCTCCGTCAAACAAAACTGATTAAATTTCTGAGCAAGATATGCCAAAATTAATAGGAGTCTACAATTCGGACTTGTTAAAATCCATGCGTATTCGGTTTCACTGTTTAGTCTATAAGCTATTCAGTTGGCTAATTAGTCTTTCGCAAAATAAGTGCTTGTTAGAATTAAAAGAACAAAACAAACTAGTTTCTCTAAATTAGTAATTTTTTTAGACATATCATTTCAGAAGCGCCTTTTATACAGTTTTTAGACATGCGAACTATACTCGTTTACCAGAAGAGCCAATAATAATTCTTTCGTGTCATTCGTTGTTAGTTTATTGTTTTAATGCTCGTAGGTTTGACACGTGACAAGGTGCACATTCTGGGACAATCCCGCTGTTCCCGTCCATCTGGAAAGCCTAATTTATATATAATAATATTAAGTAGTATTTTTCTTATGGTACTGTTAATACTATTTTATTCAATAATCTATATTTAATAATGCTAAGAATATATATAGATTCATAAATTTAATCATTTTTTTATGAAACATATCTTTTAAAATAATGTAAAATATTTTCGTTCATCCGACAGACAACTCCGTTTAGTTTTCAGACTAAGTAGACGTTAATCATGGCGTCTTTAGAACACGTAGGAATGCTTTTTGTTAATGCAATTCTGACAGCTTAATGACTACAATTAAAATTCTTTTAACACAGTTCAAAAAATATTATAAATACATGAAAATAATTATGATGATTCACTTAATAAACGTTATAAATCTCATAACCATTTAAAACATATTGCCAGCAGTACAGGATCACTAGGACACTTTTAAAGGAAACACCTTTGTCATAAAATAGGCATCTATCAAAAGAGATACCTGTGTATAAATCAAGTTAATAACCATTATTAAAAATAATAATGTATGCTGAATAATACCTATGCCAAAATGTTTTATGGATAAAAATTTACTAACAACACGTGGACAGCACAATACTGCTTATTATGGAGAGCTTTGGGTCAAGCCTATATTACGCAGTGAATTACTGCGTTGATTGAAATATAAATTAATGAAGATAAATGAAATGGCAAACGTCATATAACATTGTGAAAGGAAATCTAGTCGTGAGATTATATTATCGCTGATTCTTAAAATGAATATGCGTAGGCGAAGATTTATAATAGGAACACTCATAAGTATTATTCTTAACAACATTCGTAAGGTACTTGAAAACACAATTGTTTATGATTATGTTATACGTAAAAATGATACTGAAATAAACTCAAACATGGTAAAATAAGATCTGCTAATGACAGAAAGGTCATAAGAATTTATTTTATTTTTAAAAATTTGAGTTTGGAACTCGCTAGACTCTGCAACGGCAATTCCTATTTATTGGGTATTTGATTTTGCATCTAGAAGGTCAAGTTTCAAGAAAACTTTGACTACGGTTGGCCTAGTGGTTTCAGTGGTTGGTCCGGATGGCGTAAGAAAGCGGTTCCCGGATCCCTACCGTCTCAGGCGCAGAGTGGCATACCGTGTGGTTTTAGTCGGTTCGATTCCGACACACCGACTCGCCGCAAACCCAGGTGGGGTGAAGGCCTGAGGGGGTTCCCACAAGTAAAAAAAAAGAGATTTCAGTGGTCGCCACATCGCTTTCTACTACTCCAAGTGTTGTGGGTTCAAATCCTACATGGGACAATACTTTGTGTGATCCATTAATTGTTGTTCTAAGTCTGGGTGTACTTTTATTTCCATTTCATCTATGTTTGCAAAGATCCCCGCGACACAGGAATCTATATTACAAATGGGGGAGTTGGCTTTAAAAAAAAAAAAATATAAAACATTTTTATATTATGAAACCTGAAAGTTTTTAAGGTGGCACTGAGATGAACATTATAATATAAGCAATAAAAAGAACTTTCTTGCAAAAAAAAGAAGAACTTGCGAAGAAATTGTTCCGTCACAAGAGAACCCATTGCATACGGTTCGATTACACCACTGTAAAGGAGGAAGCCAGTTAACCAAATTAATTAAAATTATATAATAATTAATTAATTATACATCTTTTATTTATTTCTATTTCTTTTTTGCGTGTTCTTCTACTGTTACCATAAATATAAACCCGAGGATTATCGGCCTTTAAATAACACTTTACAGAGTATCAGTGTCAGCCTTTACACATCAATACTATCAGTCTGCGAGTTAAACAATTATAGTCTCAAAGTTAAGTCATGTACTTAAGAACTTGTTCATATCAATTATTCGCATTTATACATGTTGAGAGTATTTCAATCTGGGTAGTGCCATTCCTGTGCACAGATGATAATGTCTCAATTTAGCCGCCGATCTGCAAGTGACATGTTTGTTGGCTGAGCCTATTGTCTTTCCCTTGAATAGATCCTTTAGGCGTAATGCCCTCATAGTGTGAGGAATGAGATAGACAATTGTTTGCTATTTAGTTCAGTAACTGTTCTTTTGTTTGGAAAGTAATCCATTTATCAGTTTTTGTTGTAATTTGCTTTAAATCTGTGATGGTGATCGTTATAAATAAAAAAGAAAGAATCTGTTATGACTATAGTCGTGTATCTGTTCCTCATTTAATAGAACATACATGAGCAAAATATTTAGTTAGATTATACTAGAATTAAGTGTTTAACACATGCAATGATTCTTTTAATATTAATTATGAGTATAACTTAAACATGAGTCATAGTTCAATGCTATTGCATTTATTAAATATAATTTTAAGATTAAAGAAACAACAAAATTACATTGTTTCTTTTTTTAATAAATAGATGTTGATGGATACATTATGTATTTTCAAACGTTTATAATATTGGCATTGTATTATTCCTTAATTATAATTATAAAGGTTTAAATCGGTACTTAATACATCAAAATAGCTTAAAATGTTTTGTTAGATCATGGCCGCAAGGTTAATAAGTTTTTTTCTGATATTCATCAATTTTAAAAATATATTCGACCATATTCAATCTTGTTCCAAAAACACCTAGTCGTATTTGAACAAAAGCATTGTATACTATTTGTCGTAATAAGGCAATTATTTCAGTTATTACATTATCACAGGCCCACCCATGCTATAATGGAATTACTTGGAAATCTCAACAAATAAAATATATATTTTCCGACGATGCGAAGGGAAAAAGTTCTGGTAAATGGAGTTGCAATACAGATAACTTTTGATGACAAAACTCCTTTGTCTCAGAAACAAACACAAAACGTTACTTACTTTATACCTAAATAGAACAGCAAATAAAACTTGAACGGTACAGAAACATATGACAATATACATTTAGAAACCTGTGCGTGATGGTTTGTTTACTGTTAGATAAATAAATTTGCTTTGATTAATTTATGGAGTCTATCTTAACTAATGGTGTTGATACGAAAATAAAATTTCGCATACTCTGGACATCTGTTATTCAGAAGACCTTTCTTAAAAAGGATTGAACGCGTTTTCTATTAAGACTGAATAATTATATATTTTCGTTTTCTTGATTACTTTAAGCGATTGTGTTTAAGAGCTAAGCATTATAAAATATATTTAAAAGCAAGATTAAGACAACATTCATGAGTATTAGAGACTTGTACTATTTCTAATATTTTCGAAAACATGGTGAAACCGTTACAATACAATCAATGTTAAAACTACCTAAACACCATTAGGTTTGATTAAAATACATATTATAATGAATATAATAGTGAAGCTAAACAATTTTAGTAAGATCATAATAACTTCCGCTGTTGGAAAACATTAATTTAAAACAACAATGAAGTCACGCATGTCGTTGATTTTAACAATAAAAACTTTCCTCATTTATATCGAATAAGTATGATTTTCACGATATATTTTGGAAAAACAACCGGATTTTTATTCGTCCAAAAAACATTTTGGCTTTTATAGCCTTGTTTAACTTTAAGTAGTCTGTTACCGGTAGTGTTATGAAGTTATATCTTCAAAAATTGAGGTTGCCTATTTGTTCAATAGTCTATTACTTTGTCCTTTTTTGACCGAGATAAATACAAGAACAATTTATATTGACTTATAAGTTTAAGAAGAACATTTTCATAAACAGGATGTTCTCATGAGGCAAGGATAAGTGTCGCAATTTATAATTTTTTCCTGGATGGGCTATTTCTTGAAATTTAAGTTAATATATATTTTTTTAAATGAATATTCCCGCCTTAGCATTATATGTATCTGTATCGCATACTTTACATACTTTTCATATTATAATGAAACTGTCCAAAAAAAATACCCATAGTCAGAACAATATGTAATTTGTGGTCACAAGATATTATCCCATTTAGAGATCGAACCCAAAACTCTTAGATCAATAAGAGACGGTGCAGTTACCGTTTGATTCACTAGGCCGTCCTTGATATTTAAATAAAACAACGTTTTCTTTATATATAATACAACAAATATAAATAAATATTAAAATCAAATATAAATAATAAAACAACTTTTCTTTAGAAGAAAAGAATTCACTAGTGAGCAGATCTAATTTTTACCGGGTAAATGACCCTGTAAAGTCTGTTATAGTTTTATACAAATAACTTGAAAGAATAAATTGAAAGTGTTATATTTCGCATAAATTTCCTCTCCATAAATACTGAAATAATTAAAAACAATTTTTATGCTGTATATAACTAAGCTCTTGTGTATAACAGAAAAAATATTTATGAAAAATGTCAAAATATAAATCCGCTTGTGTGCTATCACGAAATAATATTTGTACTGCGAAAATTCAGGATTCATGTGTATATATTTTGGATATACATCCATAGTCTATTATAACTTTTTATACTTTTTGAGGATGGGTCTAGCATTTAAGGGTGACTGACTACCGTTGCACATTCAAATCTGCAACTGAAGGAGCATCGACGTCCTTCCTACTTTTAGCCTCTCCTGAAACTTATTTGGTTGAAAGCAACCGAAAATTGCTTGCATAAACATTTATTATTCCGGTAGAGTTGAACCAAAACGTGCCGAAGCATAGCTTTCCCAAGGCATCATCTTATATCCACTTAACTTGAGAATCCACCTTAAGCTTTTAAATCCAATTTTGTCATTTAAGCGCTGTCGTTTTTCTATCTTTTATAAAGTTTCGATGAGCCTTCTTTTCAGTAAAATACATGCTTTAAAATAATCCTTTAGAATCGTATTTAGTAAATATCTATTTTACATCAAATCTTCTTTTGAATATTTGAATCAAGGTAGTCGAGTCACGCTGATTTTGGCACGAACGAGCCGGTTCGACCGGGGCGGTACTACCCTCTCACAGAAGATCACCGTAAAATTACAGTGTTCGTGTAGTCATGTTCCGTTGGTGAGTACAAGACCGGAGGCCCAATGATGATGGCCATGGTATGGGTCACCGTGCTTCATTATTTGCATTCGCATCGAGTATGATGACTACCACTCTTGGATTCTGCTTAAGCCTTCCATTAGGCAGAGTAGAGTGATTTTGGCAGGGCCATACATAAAAAAAAGAAATCTATTAATAGCTACATTCGCAAATACGGTAATAGATACTATGATGTATAATTGTTGTTGATATACTGTCTCGGAAATGGCGATTATTTTGTTACTTTTTGTAAATCATTGTCAATAATATTAAAATAGATACAAATTTGACCTCAATTAAAAAGATACTTTCTTGCGAGGAGGATATCAGTATAAGTATGAAATAGTTAAAATAATAAATTGACACAAGTTTACATTATTCATACATTCTATGCAGGACTGTGAAGTAATATCAAAGTCCAATAAACTTTAACGTATCGAAGCACTGATGTATGAAATGGTCTACGTAACATTGTATTCAAAGGTTAATACCAAGTGGCAAAACTACCCGTTTTCGATAAAATTTATGACTGCATACGTGGTAAAGAAAGCTTTAACGTGCATATTTAGAAACAATAAATATTGTGAACGTATCGTGTCCCATCTGTACAGTACGATGCTAGATGAAAAATGGTAGCCGAGCATTGGGATTTATTTAAGGCATTCATCAGTTTGACGGATCTAGTTAAGTGGTGGAGTGGCCTTACCGTGTACGTGATATATACTCGTAGTTGAGCAATTAATTTCGTCGTAAGCGAGTGGATTCCTACACTGTTAATAATTGAAACTAACTACAAGCTTTCCGTCTAAGAATGTTCTGTGTATAAGACATAGATTTATATCAGTAGCTGTATTTTGAATTCTGTAAATAAATTTATGGTAGTCATGGAGTATGTTTAGGATAAAAAACGTGAAGATCTAAAAAAATAGATTCGGGGATTACCTCTAACAGTCATGGACTTAGCATTAAAAAGGAAGTTTTATACTACTGTACCACTCTGGTCAGACAAATTGGTATGAAATATCTTTCAAAATTTCTTTATTATAACAGTGCTATAACTGTTATTTTGCATAGTTTGTTTTCTTTATCTTACGACACCCACGAGATGATTAGAAGTGGTGACAGACCGTGTTCCTAATTCGTCACAACACTGAATTAATGAAATGTGACGATTATGTCGAAAAGATACACAGCACAATTTTAAAAGAAATTTAATACTTTGAAACGGTGAACACGTGTCGTATAAATATGGAACTATTTTAATCTTCGATAGATACCTTGAGGTTTTTTATAGCGTGTTTAAAAAATTGTGTTTATTTTTCCATCAATACTGAACTTGCGTGAAGGGCAGTACCTGTAACTATAATATATATTTATGTATAATAAACGAGCATAAGCTCTACGTATAGCTCTTGTTCAAGGTTTCATATTACTCCATGTTAATATACAATAAACCACTCCTATTAATAACATGGGTATCGTAAGAGGCTACTAATTGAACATACTACGCAGGACACCATCAGTCCATAAAGAAACAAAACTTGAAACATACCTTATAACAGCTTCTCTGACTAGAGCAGCATGGCTGGTGAAAACCTCCTTTCGATGGAAAGACTTGAGATCAACAGTGATCTCTTAAAAGTTGTTGAGAGTACTGTGTGTGTGTGTGGAGGAACATGTGTCATATCCTCCAACACAAAGGGAGGATCATGCCTGGCGGGCCACTGCCCGGCGGTTGATGTTGGGAAGTTTTATATATGTTAATCGGTACGAGAACTTCTATTGCGCGATGCAGGATTGGTAGCTTCTTCGTACACTGCGTTACTGCGTAGTTCAGTGTATCTACGGTAGATAGCGTTATCATATGTTCATGTTGCCGCTGTATGTAGAAGTCGCCACAAGACTATGATGTGATTTAATTGCACATCATGGTTAGAATACAGTAATTGTAGACACAATGGTTGGCTTTATCGTAATCTGCGACCTCTTTCAGGCATATTTTAAGTAGTTAAGTAGGTTGCACTATATACGCATTAGAATTTAATACAGCTGCTTGAAGTAAAGAAAGTACTGTAATAAGTAAATTATAAAAAAAATACTCAAATTAGTTATTTGATCAAAATGAGGTGAATAAAAAAATGCTAACAAAATCTAATCGTATTTTTAATTTTTTTAAACAAAATCTCGCATAGTTGTTAACCGCGGTCGTGCAAATCTATACAAACGCACGCTACACTTTGTAGTTCTTATGTTAAATGTTTATGAAAACTATTAAAAGTAATAGCTCATTTATTTCTTATAAAAATAAATGCGTCGATTTTAACTTCATAATAAGAGTCGTGGAATTTCACTAAATTTTTTTTAAATTTTTGTTCTTTTTTGCTTCAGCAAAAGTATTTTTATTTTTATGGATAACTTTAAAAATACATAAAATTGAACTGCTTCTTATTTCACTGCGCTGATTATTCTGGGTTTAAGCCCAACATGATACAACACTTTATATTCCACAGTTTGTTGTTCTATGGCTGGGTGTTCTTTGTGTCCGTTTCATATATATTTGTAAAGTATCCCGCTACACATGAATGTATATTCCTAATCCGGGAGCAGTCTTTTAAAAAATAAATATAGGTTTGAATCGTCCTGATGGAGAATCAATAACTGAATCTCAAAAATCTAGAAGTAGGTCAGAAAGTCAAAATCTACCCCAGTTTAAGTAGAAGACTTTATTTACGCCAAATGTCAGGTTAATAGGAGTAAGGTAATTTCTAAAGACTTATCGTTATCATACTACTCACCACATAGACATAATTATAAGATATTTTCTTCCAAACTACGGCAAAACATTAGAAAAATAGTGCTGGCTCCTAAAAGTAAGTCGGACAGTCATAATCTACCACAGTTTAAGTAGAAGGCTTTATTCACGCCAAAGGTCAGATTAATATGAGTAAGGTAATTTCTAAAGACTTATCGTCATCATACTACTCACCACATAGACATAAATATAAGAAGATTATTTTCTCCGAAACTACGGTAAAACATTAGAAAAATTGTGCTGGCTCCTAAAAGTAGGTGGGACAGTCTTAATCTACCCCAGTTTAAGTAGAAGACTTTATACACGCCAAAAGTCAGGTTAATATGAGTAAGGTAATTTCCAAAGACTTATCGCTATCATACTACTCACCACTTAGATATAAATATAAGAAAATAATTTTCGTCGAAACTACGGTAAAACATTAGAAATAACAATATTTACTTGTTTTGAAAATGAAACGAATAATATGACTGTACACAACCCATCAAGTCGTAAAATATGGAATATTTATCGAATTGAACTAATAGTAATCAATTGTAAGTAAGAAAACCAGCGCATGCCCTGTTTCCCCGAGTGAGTAAGAATACCGGAGGCCAATATCCCAACCCCTCACCCATTCCCTCCATCCCCCGAAGGCCGGCAAGTCACTTGTGACGCCTCTGGTGTTACGTTTCAGGCGATACGTTTGTTCGTTTGCTCCCTACTTTATGATAAAAGTGCGTGCGTACAAAGTACACATGTCAGAAGTGAAACTTCTTTTTATGGAAAATGATTTATTGAATTATTAAATGACGAGTAGCAAGTTGAAATGCAACATGTTATTTGTAAATATTAAAACTACCTAACCTTAAAACCAATTAGCCTAAAAATTGTAAATAAACAAAAAGATAACAGATATATTACTTACTTCGAGTAACTGCTTAGTATAGGACGACTTTAAAATTTATCACAAAATATTATTCATAAAGTTTATTTATAAATTTATCTCACTGTTTATACACTGCATAAGAGCTAATAATATTGTAAATAGATGAAAAATCTGCGTTTACTGCAAATGACGTTATGCGACAGATTTGCCATCTAAAGTTCTAATAATTAACTAGAAAACGAATACACAAACCAATATAGCATGTATTATTTCTCAATATCCCTTATTCTCCCTCTCGTTCAATCTTTCTCACTATAGCTCTCTCCCACCTCTTGCTCCATGGCACTGTGCGTGATACGACAATCGCTTTATCTCACTTTTTCTCTCGATCTTTCTCACTTGCTAGCTCCCTACTCTCACTCCATCGCTAGTTGCTTCATGCTACGTTCGCCCTGTCTTACTCTCTCTCAATCGGTCTCGATCGCGCTCTCTCTCTTTTTCGACACTTCCGTTGCATACTTGCGTGACGTTACATTTGTAAAAATTTTACCCTCATGCGCCTAAAGAAGTTTCACTTCAAAAACAACTGTCCTGAAATAATAATATTTTTCAAGCCGTTTTTTCATATTTTTATATTGTTAGTAGTAGTATACAAGTGTTATAAGTACATACAGTTATAAGAAAATAGCTTGACATAAGTTTATGCATTAAAATTATACTATCTTTTTTTTAAATTTATCGTACTTCGTTTATAGAACCTCTTAAGACGTTTATTCTCTAGAAAATTGTCCACTAACTGGTGGTCGTCGTGAGTACATAAGTAAATGTCAATTAGTTTGATCTTAACTTTAATTGGAAGATTAACTGAGCTTTCGTTTTCTTGTTGTGGGCTTTTGATATTAAATGTTTATTCAAATGTTTTGTTAATCGCAGATAAATTATTTTCAATTTTAATACTTTCAATTTCAGTTTCTCTGGACTCTAGATTCTAGATATCTGACATGACATCTAAGTCATGTCTAAGGTGTCTCTACCAAAAAAACTAATGTCACTGACTACAGTCCAGGATTGATCACTTGAAGACTCAGAAGAAGCTTCTTCTGAGGTATCGATACACCAATATGGATTCATGGATCTGTTTGGAGTAAAACCTTAAGCGCCATAAAATCTGATCAGTGTTTTTGTGGTATCCTGAATGGATTTACTTATGCAGGGTTACTGTTCAGCTGTAAAATGGACAATGAATAGAGCATGTTATGTTCACATCATCATCTTCCTAGCCTTTATTATTCCCAAAATTATTTGGAGTGGGCTACTAGTTTAACCAGTTTTACTAAAATATCAGTTTTTCAATGGAGCTTTGGACCTCCACAACCCTGAAGGTAAACCGAATTCGAAGATTGAACTAGTTGTAAGTATATTTGAGGGCACTGACTTTCCAATCACGATTGTTATAGATATTCATGACAGTCGTGTTGTGTTCACGATTTGCTGTATTCTGCAGAACTAAAAGACTACTTATTTATTTCTTTAATAGCACATTGGTGAACATAGTCCATATGATACATATTTTATGCTTTTGCAGCACAACGTATATGAATGTTATAAGATTTATATCACCTATAAAAATCGGAGACGGATATTTTATATACGCTGTTAGAACGTAGATGCAATTGATGGATTTCATTACTACATTTTCTCTAGCGTCAGAAACGGATGTTAATCATAATCCAGTTTAACAGAAAACTATATTCGCCAATATGCATATTAATCTTGACAACGACGGTTGTCTTGATTCTTTTTTGACTGCTTGGTGGCCAGTGGTAGCTTACGCAACTGCTGTCCATGAGGTCTTGGGTTTGAATCCTGGGTTGGACGAAATGTTTGAATGATCTGAAAATATTTGTTTCGAAGTGTTTTCTATGTATGTATTTACAAAAAAGTATTTATGTATTCATATCAGTTGTTTAGTACCCATAATAAAAGCTCTTAGATTGGGACTAGATTGCGTTGTGTGTTAGATGTCCGAAATATTTATTATTATTCTATCATCAAACGGTATTTTAATAGACAATAAGCTTAGTGAGTACGTTTTACAATAAATGAGGTACATATAAAAGAGGAAGGAGACTGAGTGACTAAGATACTTAGATATCAATGCACAGCCCAAACCGCTGAACATAGAATCCTGAATTTCTACATGTAGGTTCTTTTTGTTTTTACGTTATAGTAAGTGAGCACTGAGAAAGGACTTTTGGAAATGCCACCCCGAAGGGGGTAAAATAGGAAATAGGAAATAGGAAATGTGAAAATATTATGTGCAAGAGAAGCTTAAGAATAAGATTATCATGTTTTTCAGGGGCAACTGGATGTAGTTGCCTCACATATTAAGTCATAATTAATTATACCAAAATTTAGGAGTTGACTATTTCAAACTGTTTATCTAACTCCTTTTATCTACAACAATCAAATTATCGTGCCTGGCTTTGACTCGTAGTCGTAATTTGTTTGTTGGCCAAAAACTTATTACCTACAAATAAATTAGCCTTTGTTTTGGAAATAGACGATATAAAAAGTTCGTTCCTCGTTTCCATTGTTATATGAATGTTCAATAAATATTTTTTGATATCTGAAAGATATCCTTATATTTGAATTATTTCATTAATTTCGCTGTTTACGTTTATATATTTAAATTAAATAACTTTCTGTGGTACGTAACAGCTACTTTCAGTTTTTGTATCTGTTCAGATGTTAGCTGTTTTCAGTTTTTCAATTCGTAGCTATACATTTTCTTATTGCGTTTCTTACATAAGTTTCTTCTTGTTTGCCCTCGACAATAGCGTTAATTGCGTGTTAATTAAAATTAACTTACAGTATCAATAAAACTTTTAATCATAAATCATACACTGAAAATAAGATAATACTTTGAAATGAATATGATTAAGTAATAGGACAACCATATGAACGTTATCAGTGGCAGAAAAAGACTATTCTTCAAATTGACTCTAAAATTATATTACTCTATTATCTTCATTCATTTACAGGTTGATTGCTCACCCATGAAGTAAGCTTAAGTTCCTAGCAAAAGACAAACAGGATTCCTTGCACTGAAAGTTATAAAGATATTGTTTTCTATTTTCGACTGCCTCTGTGGCGTAGTGGTAGCGAATGCGACTGCTGTGCAAGAGGTCTCGGGTTCGAATCCTGAGTCGGACCAAATGTTTGTATGATCTGCAAATATTTGTTTCGGAGTTTGGGTGTTTTCTATGTATAATATGTATGTATTTACAAAAAAAAAAAAGTATATAAGTATTAATATCAGTTGTCTAGTACCCATAGTACAAGCTCTGCTTAGTTTGGGACTAGATGGCGTTGTGTGTTAAAAAAATGTCTGAACATATTTAAAAAAAATAAAAAAAAAATATTTATTCCTGGTATTAACCCATCGAATTATTATGCGTGCGATAAATTTACTTTTACTCGCATGGTTACCCTAAAAACAATCTTGATTCTGAAATATGCCGTTTTATATTTCAGCACTATAACTTAATACCACACTTGTATAAATGGTTGCGAAAAAATTTCCTTAATCGGATACATTTAAAATTAATATTCATATATTAAATACAGATTAATTCCATGTTATAGTCAAACTAGCCATGATTAGAATTTTCAGGATCGGACCAGTTCACAGATTCACAAACAAACTCACAAACAAAGTTAGAAACTTTATCTTTTTATAATAATATAGAAGTTAAGTTACACACTTTTATAAATATTTCAAGTCAATCCAACTCGCGGTCATCTCCAGAATAGGCTTACCGCAGTGATTATTACGAGTAAGATCACATTTGGAATATAATTTCTAAAATCATATATTATAATCCAAATACTTTTTTGCAGAGATGCATAAGTGACGCTATTTGACGTCTTCGTTGCTTTAAATTTCCTCACCTTACATTCATTAACGTCGAGAATGAGAGAATTAATATTCTGTAATAATTAATACCTCATTAGAACTATTGTTGTAGAAGAAATCGATATCTTTATGATTACAACTGTTTGCATTGTTAATTTTTGATCTAGAATTTTATACTTTGACGCAATATCGAAGAATACATCTATATGATTATAAAAACTTGATTACCAGCCGGTATGCAAGCAATCACAAATGAAAATCATAATCGATATGAAACTAAAACGTTAGTTTTTAGATTACGAACCCTCATACCCACTATAACTTGTCATGAAATGGAATTGAAAAATGAATGGAATGCCATTATATTTCATAAAAAAATTCTATGTAATATATTTATAATATATCATCAACCCATAATGTCCCACTGCTGGGCTCGGGTCTCCTCTCAGGAGAGGGTTAAGGCCATACGTCCCCACGCTGGCCAAGTGCGGGTTGGGGACTGGCAAGACAACGTTGTGGCTACGTAATCTTACCGTTGGATGATTTTAAGCCGCCCGAAGGCCTCCAACTAACCTTCACGACTGTTATCCTATGATAACAACCGGGACCGACTGCTTAACGTGACCTCCGAATCACGGAGACGCTCATGGTACCATGCCACCAGTGGTCACCCATCCAGGTACTGACCGCGCCGTCGTTGCTTGCCCTCGCTGATTGTTTCTAATCACCGAGTGCAACTGGGCTATGAGCGCCTTATATATTTGAGTATATTTATATATTTATAATATATAAATATACTCAAAGAAATTTATTAATGTCTTTAATTTGAATCTTTCTCTAAACTCTTTACGTATTAGATTAAAAATAAACTATCACTTTTTTATAGTATTATTCTGAGCCTTAGAGAACTATCGAAGTTAAACGATTCGTAAGTAGTTACAGTATAATAGCTTAGAACTGTCTTTATTTACGAAGTCGTGATAAGCTATAAAATTTAAAAAATAATAGTATTTTAGTTTATTTTCATTCTAAAGACTTACATAACTTAATTACAAACGTTATTCCATATTTAAACGAAGTTTAGATGACGTATGAAGATCTAATCCTGTATATTAAATATCATTTAATATTGTTCATTATAACGTTCCGTAAATCTCATAAGATGCCCGTCAGATTTCATTTAAGGCTATTAATGATCCTTGCTCTACGGGACGTATTTTAATAACACTTCATTATAGCATCGTAGCTTGTTGTGTTCATTGACTTTTTGTTGTTACAGGCAAAAATGTCAGCCCCAACAACGGATAGTACTGAAGCTATCACTAATTCTGGCTACGGAAGCAGCGACGAAACAGCCAGTCTGCTCGTCACTGGACCTTCTGTCACCGTAATAGTTCCGTCAGAAAACAGAAGCGTTAAACCAGTATTACAAAGACAAGACTGTACAACACATTTGAGGCCACAACTTTCGGGAGGTCCAGGTAGCGAAGAAAGTGCAACGTCTATCAGAATTGAGGATCAATCTGCCAGAAGTGTTCCTGATATCGAATTACAATGTCGCGATCTACCTGCAGACCGACCGCAAACACTTATCTCTCCTGTAGCGACATGCTCGCATAGAGGGTCAGTGACCGCTTGCCAATTAGTACCACAAACATATTCGAGATGTCGCGTTTGCGAACGGCGGCAATCTACTGCGCCGATGTCGGCGTTGCAACTAGCGCGCTCTGTGTCGCGAGAAAGCGTTCGGTCTATCTTACAATATCCTTGTGGATGTAGTTCGCTCCACACAGTGAGTACATGTCCAGTAATACAACCACCGGCGCTACTATTGCCTACCACAAGTACGAGAATCATCCGCCAGAGTTCCCAACCGGAGTCTAGCGCATGCGCGGCGCACTGTCCTCACCACGCCCATCATCACCCCAGCGCCTCATTGCGACAGCTACGAGAACCAGGGGATGGAATCGCTGGAATTGCTGCCGACTCTCTACGGATCAATGGAGGCATGCGCCCTTTTAAACAGGTAAGCCTAAAATTTCATAGATGGCGCCATTAGTTAGGACTTTATTTTTGTTTATTCATTAAGCCGCTATGAAAAATCCGCAAGCCCAGTCTTTTTAGGCAAATATAAATATTTATATCTCATACATTCGTAGCATATTAGGTGAATAATTTAAGATTAATGTAAAAATACATTTGTAGGAATTCTAAATTAAGTAGTTGCTGAAAAAGTATTACTTGATACTAACAAGGACTCAGTAAAACATCCATTTAAGTGCTAGGTGATTGAAAAGAGCTGTACAAATATTACCAAATGGCTTCCACTCGCAGAACGAGACAAAACTTTTTCCACGAATTTGTATAAAATTTACTTCTTTTAAGTATAGTTGAACTCATGGTCATCCTATGCATACGCTTAAAAGCTAGCAAAAAGAAAGACATAATTAACTTTATGTAATAATCACACATTAACTGAACGTTTTATCGTTGTGATAGCATTTGTAAGCTGTTTTAACAGAGCCTTTACTTTGTGTCTGCCTTTGTAAGTCATAGCCATTTTGGTTTGGTCTTTAAATACTGTAAAGATGGACGTTCCAAAATTAAAATAAAATACTGAAAACTACCGATGATACAAGTGTAGATTGCATTGGTGTTATTTGGTGTGTAGCAAGATTATTTTACATTGTATTCGATGGTTCCTTCCGTATGATCATCTTCCATTTATACCTGAATCCTAAAAAAATGTCTTCTCCTGGCTCATTTTATTTGTCTAAAGCAGATGGCGTGTACGTGCTGTGTAAGGGTCTTGGTGGGTTATCCCTTCTAATAAAATCAAATCAAATGCATTGAAATTTGATTTGGTTTCTGTTTTTAACCTACAGGGGCTGCTTCTCTGTCCACAAACCCTGTCGCAGACTCGCCGAGCCCGGCTGAGACGTGCATTCACTGAAGCCACAGGGGATACTGTTAACTACGTTAAAACGGTGGGCTTCAAACTATTGGATTATGCACAGTCGTATACCACTAACGAGTGTACAACCTATATTTAAAAAAAAACCTATTCAAACGATTAAAATTGATAATATGTTTAACTTTCAAGACATTAAAAATCAGGCACATTCTCAATAGACTCTGTAATAATTAGTTCAGCATGTTAGCCAATTAGACCACACGAAGCAGACATTTATCAATTAAAGATTATCTTATCAACGATATAAGGTTGTACAATCGGCACTCAGGTATCTGTGAATTGATCACCAAAGTAATTTGTTAGTTGGCGAATGTGTCGTCCCTATAGCTTCGTCTAATGACCACCGTTAGCTGTCCCTCCACGCCCCTGACATCTTACCCTAGCACCAAAATTGCTTGTCACGAACAAATCGTTTTCGGTTCATCACTTTTCTGAAGCAAAAATGTCACCGTATCATTGAGCACATTTATTCGAAACTTGACAAATTGGCTTTGAATGTCGAGTGTCTTGGCGGATATAAAGGCAGGTACATCATTATTTTGTTTTCATTTTCCAACATCGATCATGAGTTACTGTTTGGTGGATTAATTCAACACGGCAAAAAATTGAAGGAAAATGTTTTGTCATTGCTTTGGGAACCCATTATTCAAGTAAAATACACAGCACCTACACAATCATTAGCTATCCATTCATTCGCATTATATTGATGGATATAGGTAGCGCTATGCACTTTAGATCGATGATTAGATTGCACGGAAACGAGGCTTGCGATATTAGATGACGTTTACTTTTATGTTGCTTTTGAATACCAGGTTTGTGATATTAAGTTATTACATGTATTTAATACAAGGTAAGACGATTATATATGAAATCATTTAATGTGGAATTTGTCTATTCCATATATTTCATAGTTTTATCTGATATTGCACTTAACAAGTTCTTTAAAATATAAATTATTCTGATAATTTTAGAACACTTCTCATTTTCCTAGAAACGAAATTTCATTAAGAGATTTAAGGTAAATTAAATGAAACGTTACGTGCACGTACAAAGGTTCTCTTCCACAAAAGATGTATGTTGAATAAAAGTTATTTCAAAGATAATAATTTTACGAAAACCTGCAGCTTTTGAAGTCGTATATCAAAGGCAAGGTCTTCGCGTGCAATGTCAAAAAGGGTGATATTGAAGACAAATTTGAATCAAAACATCATCAATTTCTCGTAAGACCATAAAGTGTTTTACCTGATGGCTGTACTTAATTTTCTTATTATTAACATTTATGCAAAATACTTTTCTATACTTTATGAGCATTTAAAGGTAATTGACTTCCTTCGTTACTATATTTGTTAAAAGTATTACGCCAACCATTCCGTGATGAGATTAATATTAGAGAGTTCCTATTCAAATTGTTGTTAGACCAGACGTTTAGGCGGAATTAATATAAATGTGCCAGTGACGGACATTTAATATGTATAATAGCCATAGCAATTTTAGAATGTGCTTTGATTGTATCATGAACTGAACTGTTCTTTAAAATGTCACTATAATGGCGGACCTTAAGATATTCAGCGAAGAGAGTATATGTAAATCACTTTGCTGAATTTGGCACGCTCCATAGCGTTTATCCTTTTGTAATTAAATGTGTATCTAAACACACGAGGATCTAAACCCCCGAAAGGGCATACAAAAGAGTATAAAACCTTAAAAAATTAAGTGTGTTTCATAGAAGCTAATGAAATTTCTAAATTATTTAGTCAATTGAGTTTAATGTATATAAAGTATATACGTCAGGTGTCATTTTTTGAAATCTATTATGACATTTCCTGAAATCCAGTTTTTGTAAAAATGTATGTCACATTAATGTTAAACCATATTCTTGGAAAATAAACAAATAATTATCTACGAATATTAACAAAAATGATTATTGTCTTCATTCGTTGAGGCATGCTCACTTACACGCGTAGCCCACAATTTAATTGTCGCAAGAACTATCGGTCGATAACTGCCACCGTAAAAAGCGCTTTATACATAAATAACGATTAGGCACGCTTTGAACTTATTGTCATCATTGTATATTTTTCTTCTGGAAGTATTATACGAGCTAGCACATACTCAAATGGTACAAATTAATTGCACCAACGAGAAATAGTACTTTTATATCTAATAAGAATAAACCTGATTTTTTTTAATAAAATTCATTTGTCTTTACTATATTACGTAATTATATTAGACTATGAACAGATTTTTGGATTAGAAAATATTTTCGAAATGAAGCTTCACGTCTATTTATGCATTATTTTGATAATTTGTTCGCTCTTCGCTGAAATGTATGTAGAACTAAATTCTAGATTATCAATAAGCTTCCAACGGCTATAAATTCTAGATTATACTTTACGAATCAAATTCTCTACATTGACTTATCTCTTCTATAATTAGTTTATTTTTTGGTTATTAAATAGGTATAGTATAGTGGAGGAACAGATGACATGTCCCTCCAGCACAAAGGGAGGATCCGACGACCAGGCGACTTGATCATGCCTGGCGGGCAACTGCCCTACGGTTAAGGTTGGGATGTTGTATTTATGCTAATCGGTCCGAGAATTTCTATTGCGCAATTCAGGATTAGGAATTTCTGCGTTTCCTTTGCGTTACTCCGCAGCTCGACGTATCTTCGATAGATGGCGCTAAAGTGTTTTTACGTTGTATGTGTAAGTCGCAACAGTGTATTTAGTCAAAATTTGTATTTTGACCAAATACACTTCTACATTTTAATAGATTTTAATTCACTTGTACATTTTAATAGAAAATTATATTATAAAACTACATCAAAACATATGGTAACTAAATAGATAATATGCAATTTCAAACATATAAAAATTCTTCGTGTACAATCAACTATGTAAAGCGACCCTAGTCAACCTGGGATGTACGGCAGTCTTGAGGTACGGCAGGAGGGACTCCTTTTCTGGTTCCTGGAGTTCCTCTCGACTGCCGAGGTAGGCCACCGTAGGGCTTAGTGGGTATACGGGTCCGGTCGGGGGGTCCACATATGCCCTTAGTATCCACACGAAGGGTATGGTACGGAAAGCATTCCATGTATAAAAAAAACAATAGGTAAAACTGTAAAAGAAAAACTTATGATGTTTAATTCCTGTGGCGTCGTGTTCTACAACAACATTTGAATTATAAACCTATTTTTCATTGTACGTTCAACGTTATCCTCATGTACTCCAAATATTTTTATACAACTGCTAAAAGGAATAAAAAACGTTGCGACTAAACTTTCTTTAGAATTCTCATCATCAATTTTTAAAACACGCCGTATCTACAAAGTAGGATTATTATTTCACTTCAAACATACATATATGTTTCTAATTTATATTCTCTTACCTTTAAGTTACGATATATATTACATAAGAGAAAGCTTATAAAATAAAGCTCTTCTAAATGCCGTGTACTGCTACTTTTTCTTAGTATTTCATTGCAAAGTATAATTGAGAAGTAATAACTCATGTGTACGTTAATTAAACATTAGATACCTATGTTATCCGTTTATATGACCAATGGTGGTTATGTGTCAAACGACTAATATGGCTATCTTCATGATTTAACAATATGCTTCGCTAGGTATAGCATTTCGAGACACAGTGATCACGTGGATGAAACAATCCGACGTCAGAACCGCTATTACTGGCTCTCAAACTTTACAGTTTTGGGGAGTTTTTTTAACTTTATTATATAATATACTTAATTTAGTCACACACACACACACACATACACATACATACACACGCACACTCACATACTCACGTAATTTAAAAAAAAATACTATAGTATTTTAATTTTTACTAATTTATTTATTATTGAATTATTGCTAAAGATTTAAGACAGCACTTAGCAGTATTTTATGATTTCGCAGGTATCACTTGTACACCTATTACTTATTTATCTAATCTTTGAAAGCCTTGCAAAGCATCACACAATACTAATGGATTCAAGGGATTACCAAAGTAACACTCAATCACATTGTGAAATAATAAAAAGTTTAACAAAAAAACGATTTCTACAAAAATATTCTAAATGAGACGTAACGTAAAAAGAAATATCAAAATTGATATACTCAGCAAGAAGTTATAAGTTACACACACAAAAAAGTTTGTTAATAATTAACTCTGAAGCTTTTACCCCGGGCTCCTCCCGGGTGTATCGCGATTATCATGGTAATGTCCGTAGCTCTACCCTTTCTTAAGAATCAAAGTATCTTCATGACAAATTGCAATAAAATCGATGCAACCGCAATTAATATAAGTAAATACTTGAGAAACACTGTGGACACGAGTACTGAACAAGACAGACTTACGCGTGTAACGAGAATATCGTTAAACGCCACAATGAATGACGGAATGACACAGCCCGTTTCAGTGTTGCCAATAGCGTGAAATAATTACTCCCCAACCACAATTATTACCTGAATGGATTCGATAGAATAATAAAGTTTTACGTTATCATATATTTAAATTAAATTGTATTGTTTGATTAAACACTCAAAACGACAATTTCAATGCATTTTAAATTTTCTTTTATAGAATGGTGGCTGAGAATATTTCCATCATTTCGTGTTATATTGCAATAATATGGTAACTGGATAGTGAAAATGTAACGTTTCATTTCAAGAATTAAGGGCAATCCTTAATAGGTAATGAAAGTATCATTAATAGCTAACGCCAAAATTAATTTAGTGATTTACAGCGAGTAAAAAACTCCTTGTAAGTAGTTTGCTTTTCATGTGTCAGTATGAAATTATTTGTATAAAGCAAATATATATTAGTTAACTCATAAATAAACTAAATTCTGTTATTGAAACAAACTTTCTTTGAAATTTTAGCACATGCCTACGCAAATTTTCAACTAAATTATGAAAGGAATACACAACAACCAAAACACAATACCATAATCTATATACCTCTTTCTTATAAAATATTTTTTTTAAAGAACGCCTGTTTACATTTGAAATTAAATTATTGACATACAAATAAATTATATAAATTTACTAAATGAATAACCTATTATGCAAGAGTTTTGCAATCTATGAAAATATGTAAAAGACCAACTCAACTTAATTTAAAAGTATAACATCTAAATCTAAAAAAGTACCCAAAATAATTTACTAGCAATTTGGATTTTTTGATAGCAATCAATCTAAAAAAGTACCCAAAATAATTTACTAGCAATTTGAATTTAATGATTGCAGCTTTATATAAGCTGCAATCATTAAATTTTTATAGTCGTTAAAGTTCATCAGACAATAAAATAATTACCCACGTTGTAGTCTTCTTCTTACTTGACATATTATATTACATCAATATAGTCCTAACAGTGAGAATTTTCCGATGCTACTAAAACTATACCTCTCATAAACTGTATCTTCATCAATACGGGTGTTCTATTGGAAAATTACATTAGAACCACTAAACTGGCATGCATCTGATTGAATTTCAAAGTCTGATTTATGTCTAGTAATGTGAATATACAGGAAAACCAGAATTATTTACAAACCTAACCAAACACGCGACGGATAACGTTGTTTTATTTGACGTATGATATTTAACTCGCCTTGCTTATTTAGGCTGGCTCAAGTAAGTAATTAGATCTGGGACTTAGTGTGGAATCTCCCAAATGTTGTTATTTTAGATTGAATAAAATACCATCATTTGCTATTTTAGCTCCCGTGTTTGATTATACTATGGGTATATAAATGATATAATCCCTCATTTTAGTCCTACTGCGTATACTTATACTAGTAAAAGTAAAATAAAAAACTTATTAAATAAGTAACGAATTATTTCAAGACCAAAACCGACTGCGTCTATATCTGTCATCTTTATTGAAGTCAATCAAAAACTGTAAATAACATGTGGGAGAGCCACGCTTCGGCATGAATGGGCCGGCTCGACCGGAGTGATACCACGGCCTCACAGAAAACCGGTGTGAAACAGCGCTTATGCTGTGTTTCATCGAGTGAGTGAGGATACCGGAGGCCCATACTCCAATCCAACGCCCCCTATCCCCCTCACCATCCCCCTTCCCCCCAGGCCGCCATAGTGTGGGTCACCATGCTGCATTGTTCTTTTTCGCATGGAGGATGTTGACCACCACTCTTGGATTCTGCTCATGCTTTCCATCAGGCAGGGCAGAGTCATTTTGGCAGCTTAAATATATAAAAAAAAGAAAGAACTGAAAAGAAAACATTTTCTTTATTTTACTTTTTTTTAATTTTGATGTACCCAGTGTAATTCTCACGACTAAGACGAATCTATTGTCACCACTGCTGTAAAAAAAACGACAAGCCGGCTCTAGAGCGTGCCAAAGAAATATACATACATACATAACACGCAAAAAACATAACCCTCATTTTTTCGTAGTCGAGTAAATAGCACTTGGCACTGAGTTTAAAGTTTATCAAATCATCTTTATGCAAGCTGCTGGCTCAGACAATGGTGTTCTTGTCGCAGCAAGCCGTTCAAATTAATGTTCTTGAAGCATCGAAACGCAATCATTGCCAAGTTATGTACCTAGAGAAGCAGAGTATAAAAATATTCCGCTAAAGAAAGAAAGATGAAATAATAACATTGATTATTAGCTATTTAACAGAATGTGAACCTTTGAATACGCTACACATTGATTGTTTTTATACACTTTATTCTTTTCTCAGCTGGTTAATGATTTATTGACGAGAGCAGTAGCCGGTTGACAAATCACCGAGTCTGTCAAGCCAAGAGCTAAATTGGCATTCTCAAAGTAGCTGAACTAAAATGTAAAAAGTAAAATTAATTCAATAAACGCATGACTAGGCTCCGTTTCTGTGTATACCGGTTATCCCAGTTAAGAAATAGCTAATGTCCTTCCACAAGAATCTAAGTATTTAAATAATAAAAAGCGTAATAGAGTTAGGCAGAGTTATTGGAAGAGAGAAAGTTTCATATGTACTATAATAACTTAATATAATCCTTCGGATTACTGTAGCTTGTAGTCTGATGTTACATTTACCTTACCAGTGCCGCCTCCACAACAAATTTCAGTATCCGTATATCGATGGCGCTGATTATGGCATGGTTCCAAATCACCACAATAGGCACCACACAGAGAGGCTGGCCATATAAATTATGATGTGGATGCGGTCGCACAATACGTTCCATCACATTGAGCTAATGTGCTGCGATTGGATATACAATGATGAATTCATTAGCTTGAGAAACAGAAGTATTAGTAAACTAGATGTTAGTAATTAGCGTAACTAGAGGGGCTCACACCAATACAAGTTAATTATGACAAATATTAGTAGAGGTTCTTTAAAAAATTGCAGTTTTGATTTGCCCGCGACTCCACATTTTATGTGTATGTCGGTTGTTGTGGTAAAAATTAGTTTTTGTTTTTTCACAAGAATCAAAGTATCTAAATACAAAATTTCAATACATTGATGCAGTGGTTTAGTCATGTTAGTGTAATAGGCAGACAGACAGAGTTACCTTGGAATTTATCAATTTTAAAGTACGAATTATTAAAATCCGATGTCCTTAAAAAATATTAAAAGACGACGGCTTAAGAAAACAGTTCACATCGTATTGAAGCGTACTGTCCAAGATCGGTATAGTACTATTGCTCTCTTTGAGAAGCTCTTCTTCCAGCTATGGACGGCAATCAATAGGCTAATGATGGTGAGGACAAAATAATCCGTGTCGTTTCGTACACTATATTCTTCAATTAACACGGTTTTCTACGTATCTATCCGTTAGTTTGGGAAAATAATAGTGCTTACGTACTTGTGAATGTACAAATGTATGTAAAACAAACAGGTGCTCAAGTTGATGTTTTCCATTGTGATGTATTATTAACTGATGGTGAAGCGTAACACGCGATACCCTTGTGTTTGTTTACGTTGTACTAAGATATTGATTTATGATACGAATGTTACGTAAGTTTTAGATTTATCGATTATAGTATCAAATTTGTACTCCAATTTATGCTGCTATCAATCCTTTACTATTTTCAATTTATACATTTCGACCGTCTTGTGTCCTCAACAACCCAACCCTTTCTTATCTCTTATTCTTGTCTGCTATCTAATTTATGTTTATGATTCTCTTGATTGAGCTAAACTTTATATTCTTATTTATATAAAATACCAGAAGAGAGTCCTTCTACTAGCACAAGACCAAGTCAATAGCGTGACATAATGAAACATTAAATTTTACAGACATACCTCTTTTTATCTACCATCTAATTTATGACTGTTCCCCGCCTGATTGAGATATTATTTTATAATTCTATTTTTAATACGATAAGTAATCAAATACGGCTTTTACAGGCATGTGCTCATTCCGTAAAAGCCTAAATCTAATAATGAAAAAAAGTTTATTTTTTAGTAAAATGTCAAACAAACAGTCATGGAAAAATCAATGTGTGTATATTCAGTGTAATGTAGTTTTAAGGGTTTAAACGTAATCTCATATAAAAATATAAGAAAAATCCAAGCTCAATTTGGTATGCAAAAGTATAACCGGGTTAGCGTAATACGCAAGGATTCTTTTATGAAAATGGTGCAAAAGGCTAACATATGCTACATGACTATTTGCTGTGCTCTACCCAAATAATAGGAAACAAGTAACATGACTTTTTTCACTTTTTCGTAGATGGTACTATATCGTGGAAATTATTAGGCACATAAGTTTCTAGTTTTACTCAAGAACTAACCCAACTTCAATATGTCATAGCATTTTATTTGTATTCTTACATTTTACCATTGAAAATGGTTATCAGATCCTTTCCCTGTGAGACGTAAATATGGCTATATCTTCGAGAATATCATAGGGATTTTGATCGTAAGGATATCAAAAGTTTCAGAATTTATCAGAAGACCTACATCCGTTACAATTTTGAAATTCGATTGTAATGACTGAAATGTGTCGTTTTTTTCAAAAATGAATATATTTTCAAACATTTTGAGTTATCGACAATTGACCTAAAACGGATCTGAGGAACTTTATTGTCTAATTATCTAATGAGTGTTAAGAACATTTTGTGGATCGGTTTGTGGTGTAGATAAACTCTGAAAATTGACGAATTTCTAAAAACGTAATATATGTGTCTACATAGAATTGCTGAGTTGTACCAAACGTTAGGGTCACTTTAATCTATGGTTAGTGTGCTGCCTTCTGCTCAAAAGCAAACTGGGACGACAACCCAAAAGAGGTTTTTGAAAATAAATATATTTACACTGTAGGTACGTGATTTTTTATTTTTATAAAACTTCTAAAATCATTGTTAATGCCTTCGATGGTTGCGGGAACTGCTAAATCTGTGAATTTTTTGCCACGGTTTTGGTTATGTGAATTAAAATTATACTTCGAATAGACTTACATTAGCACGTTCATTAATGGCACCCACGTAAATGAAAACTGTTAGTAAATAATTTCAAAACTGAAAGAGGCTTGTGGCCAGTGCCGCGAATCGGTTATTGTATAATGTACATGACTGAAGTGCGGTTGTGGCCTAGTTTTAGCTAGTTACAACTTAATTCATTTAACTTAATTGCTTTCTATCACTCACATTGCAAACTAAATATAATCAGCACTATATTACATTTGTGCACAGTTTCAATATTCAAGCTGCAATATTCTTTTGCAAGCACTAAACATATGAGACAGATGCGGAATTTTCTAAAGATTTTTTACTCTTCATTAAAGAGCTTTTACTTTTTGGACTCTGACTGACAGGATTTATAATTCTTATTTTTATTTAATTGATATTTACAATCATGCATAATAGTAATAAATATTTTCATATCATATTGTTATATCAACCGAAACATGTTAGATTTATAAAGGAACTTGTCCCCACTTAACCACATCTTACGAGTAAATTGTAATGGATCCACAAAGTAAGTAATAATAAGCAAAACTTTACCAGCAAGTTTAACTTATATATCTGCTATGTGTATATTCATATATCTACTATGTGTTATATTTATATATCTACTAACTATAGATTTGAGTAATAAATATTCATTTTCGTTTCATTAAAGAATCATAACTACATAACATAAATTAGGTGGCAGATGTTAACATTCTTATAGAAATGAAGCTTTGTAGGTAATTCATGTTTTAAATTTTCATTAAGAATATCTTAATTCAATACTTTGTCATTGATTAACCTTGTAATCGTCACATTTTAGTAGATGTTATTAACATTTTTTTAAACATTTTTTACTTATTTCCTTACAGAATATATTTTTAATTTACAGATAATATTATGTTGTTTAAACCCTCTCCTGAGAGGAGACCCGAGCCCAGCAGTGGGACATTATGGGTTGTTGTTTTGTTGTTGTAATATTATGTTTCATATTGAGGGAGACTGGTGCCTAAGCTAGGCTCACAGCCTGTATTTCAGGACACCAGGATTACATCCATTGTGTATGAATATACAATCTTAGTCTATGAGAAGATTATCTCATGAATTTGAAATCGAAGCTACTGTACAAAGGAGACATATTCATCCATCAAGTGCCGGTGCACATCCATCACTCAATTATACTACGGAAAGAAGGGTTTTGGCGCTTCTCCATCATTCTTGCAGCAATTTTTTTTCTCGTCTGGAGCCGTGGTGATTCTAGTAATTCATTACTATTTATAATGCAGTTTTCTAGTTGATAGGAATAATATTCCAAGGCGCGCAGCTTTATCTTTAAAGATTGTAACTAAAATGTAATAAATACCTGGAAGATCAGGCTATGCTCGGTATTTTTTGGTAAATTTTCTAAGAATGAACCTTAGTTAGATCGATTTATCGCCCTGAAACCGGGGGGTTTGGTTCTAATGTTTCCAACGATATTGGACCATACATCATCATCATCATCATCATCAACCTATCGCAGTTCACTGCTGGACATAGGCCTCTCCAATTTCACGCCACTTAGTTCGATCTATGGCTTCTCGCATCCAGCTCCTGCCAGCCGTCCCACGCAAATCATCGCTCCACCTGGCCTGTGGACGTCCTACACTACGTTCATACCAAATACTAAATAATCATACATACTAAATACTAAATTTCATGAATATTGAGTTCCGAGATTCAAATTATACATTTATTTAAATAAGAATTACACGTTTAAAGCCATCATATAAAGATTTCAGGCATCTGCCAGACATTGCTATTTAGCTTCAAACTGAGCAAAACCTGTACATTATATTCATATTCATATATAGAAGACACCCAAATTCCGAAACAAACATTTGCAGATCATACAAACATTTGGTGCAACCGGAAAATCGAACCAGAGACCTCAAGCACAGCAGTCGCATACACTACTACTACACCACTGAGGCAGTCATACTATTAACACACTATAAATACTACAAACAACTTAGATCTTACCAGGATAAAAGTATAAAAGAACATACAAGGATATTTCTGATGTAGCAATAACCCTAAGATATGACTCAACAAAATCCGCTACTTTAGTGTAGACATTAAACTTATGTACAAATATGTATATAATACTTCTTAAGCATACAAAAGTTCACGAAGGTATCCTGTGTACTCTACCCATAAATAGCTTATTCAAATATAACGTGCTAAAGGTTAATTCCCGCTTACTTACTGGTGTCCATTTCAAATGCAGAATTTAAAACACAGATGTTTAATTCAGCGTGAAAAGCCAACAGCGTCAAACAAACGGTGTACTTAAGTAAGTCAAGGTTGCTGAAGTGGCATATTTCTAAAATGTATCTTGTGGAAACACTGAAAAATATATAGATCTATGCATTCTGGTGTACGAAACTACTCATTTCCAGATACATATCTGTTTTCAGGTGAAAATAGTTTCTATTAGTGAACTATGTATCAATATCGGTTTAGTAATTTTCGAGTATATTAATGTACTTAGCTTATTAAAATTTACACGAAATCTTCTTTTTAAGATTTTCACTATACTAATAATATTAATCTAAGTTTAAAAATGGCAATGTAATTTACAACAATTTATTCGAGTCATTTACCAGCTTTATGCCGGTTCGAAATACAGAACAATAGAGGTGTTTCTTGCATGGTTGTTGCGTTTCAAATCTAATATTAGTATTAAACATCACATCGATGCCAACTGGTGGTAGGCGAATAAAAATATATATCATTAATAAATCAGAACAAACTTATTTCAGTACTGTGTTTCAAATTGTTTCAATAACGTGATTCAAATTCTAATCAAAAGCATCTGTTAACCAACACTACAACCTTATAGTCAGCAATACAAAGCTGGCATTGTTATAGACTATTTCAGTAATACGCGCCTAAGTAGTTGTAAGCCCCCAAGGTTGCTAACGTAAGTTTATGTGTAATATAAACCAAGGTTAGCGGACTATTTTGTCAATGAGATAGGGCGGGTATTCGTGTGGCTTTCGATAGTAACCGTATCTGACGTTATTTATGTTGGCGCTGAGTGTTTCTTCTTTATTAGAAGCAAAAAAGTTTCAAAAACACTTTTATATTTCATAGAAACTATTTCTACTTACAAATAATGTTGAAACTTTACGTTCTAATTTTAACGTGATTTTATTTTGTTTTTTTATTTAAATAAACATTTAAAAAAAGAGAGAATAATTTAGGTTATATTGTCTGTAACGAATTAGATTTATCACAGACATATAAGTCTGAAAAATAACGCTTAATTCAGACAGAGAAGAAATATTGTCTAAGTTGGTCTAATGATAGAGCTCGTTATACTAAAAGGTGGATTCCTTATCTCAGCTACCTAGAGATTATTAAGCGAAGCAAACTCTATAAATAAAACATATTATTTACGAGGTCTTAAAAATAATAAATTAATTTAATGCTGCTTCCCAGCCAAATTGACATTATAGAAAGGTAAACGATAATAGACAACTAAATGTATGGAAATGTCGTCACTTCAACGCTAAATCGCGTGGTTAATACAAATTACTATCGTATTTTATAATATAAGAGAGATTCGTCTCGAAACACTTGCCTCGTTGATGTGTGGGCTAATTCCTGAATATCTAAAAAAACAAATAACGATCTAATAAAGTTTATGTAAAAAGTAAATACTTTATGGTACTGCAGACGGGGGAAAAGCAATACTTTCGTACCTATAGGTAAAGGTATAATCGTCTCTACCACGAACTAAAGTTAAACATTTTAAAAACCCCCTACGCAAGCACTTTAACTAGTAATCATACGCTAAAAATGCCTCACATCATTTTCGAAAAGAGCTGATGCTCTTACACTGCTGGACCGTTATTAACCAAACATAGCTGAGATCCACTGCAAAGAAACTGACTTGCAAATGAAAAAAACCGCATCAAAATCAGCCTGTTCATTTGAGAATTACAATACCACATACAGACACACATAGACAGACGAACTTATAACATCCCTCTTTTTGCATCAGGGGCTAAAAACTACGTTTGTCATTGATGACAAAATAATGTGTTGGTCTTTACATAGATTTAATTAAAATAATAGTGATATCTACAACAACAACAACAACAACCCATAATGTCCCACTGCTGGGCTCGGGTCTCCTCTCAGGAGTGGGTTAAGGCCATACGTCCCCACGCTGGCCAAGTGCGGGTTGGGGACTGGCAAGAATACGTTGTGGCTACGTAAATCTTGCCGTTGGATGTTTTTAAGCCGCCCGAAGGCCTCCAACTAAGCTTCACGACTGTTATCATACGATAACAACCAGGTCCGACTGCTTAACGTGACCTCCGAATCACGGAGACGCTCATGGTAACATGCCACTAGCGGTCACCCATCCAGGTACTGACCGCGCCATCGTTGCTTACCCTCGGTGATTGTTTCTAATCACCGAGTGCAACTGGGCTATGAGCGCCTCTTGATATAGTGATATCTGTTTGTCTCTTTTCATTTCATTCCTTTAAGCAGTTGGGATTTTTGTTTTTTCGTTTTCTTTTTAATATTGACATCTCTTCTATAACAACGTACGAATTGCCACTAAGTGAACATTAAATGTTCACTGTGTAATTTCTTCAAAATGTGATAGAATAACATTATGATACTGATGATATCGGTGGGAGATTTATAGTTATTATTTACTTTTATTCATTATTATTACTGATTATTGTGGAGACAAGTAACTGAGTCCCACGGCGTTACCTGCGGTTATTGTTGTACATTTACAACCGCTGGAAACACCGCGGGGCAAAGTTATTCTAAGCATCAGTAGCCTAAGTTACTCCTTATTACATCAGCTATCTGACAGCGGAAGTGCCGTTAAAATCGGTCTAGACATTACCCGGAAGAAAAAGACAGACAGACTAACAGACAGAGAGACAAAAAAAAAATCGGTATATGTACCTTCGGTATACATAAATATGCATTAGTGAAAAGCGATTATTTAAATATCACAAACAGACACTCCAATTTCAGTTATGATATATATATAGTTCTATAGATTAATCTACTCATCGAATGACACGTTCAGCTCACATAAACTACATAATATTGACGTATTGTAGGAAGGAGGTGTGTGTATGAAGGAATTAACATCAATAATTATGAATTTGTAACACATGGATGGACGGGCAGAAGAAAAAAAATGATAGACCCAGCTGACATATGGGTACGTGCTTTAGTGGACGATAAAAGAATAACTTAGTCTAAATATATATAATATATAAAATTCTTGTGTCACAATTTTAGTGTTTATACTCGTCCGCAACGGCTTGACCGATATTGATGATATTTTATATGTATATTCAGTAGGTATGATAACAAGTTTGTAAAATGATAGTAGGTATGATAATAGATTTTTGCATACCTAAGTGTTAAGGGTGGTTCACGCTAAAATTATTTTTTATTTTTTGGACAATAAATTTTTGGTTATTTTTTTGTGGTGTGAAATTAAAAAAATGCATTTCATCCTAAATTTTTACCCTCCTATCATATCATCAGCCCATCGCAGTCCACTGCTGGACATAGGCCTCTCCAATTTCACGCCACATAGTTCGATCTATGGCTTCTCGCATCCAGCTCCTGCCAGCCGTCTTGCGCAAATCATCGCTCCACCTGGCTTGTGGACGTCCTACACTACGTTTGCCGAGACGCGGTCTCCACTCAAGAACTCGTTTACCCCAACGGTTATCGGTTCTTCGGCAAATGTGGCCAGCCCACTGCCACTTCAGCTTGCTAATCCTGTGGGCTACGTCGATGACCCTGGTTCTTTGTCGGATCACCTCGTTTCTAATGCGATCCCTTAGAGAAACGCCGAGCATATACCTCTCCATTGCACGCTGAGCGACTTTAAACTTATGGACCAGTCGAACCGTAAGTGTCCACGTTTCGGCTCCGTAAGTCATTACGGGTAGGACGCACGCATTGAAGACTTTCGTCTTTAGGCACTGTGGGATCGATGATGAGAAGACCCGACGAAGTTTCCCAAACGCTGCCCAACCCAGCTGGATTCTTCTGTTCACCTCGTCCTCAAAGCTGTTTCTACCTAACTGCAAAGCCTGCCCGAGGTATACATATTTTTGAACAACTTCGAGAACGGCACCGTGTACCGCAACCGGTTCCGGCAGTACATGTTCATTGAACATGACCTTGGTCTTGTCGAAGTTCATCCGTAGGCCGATGCGCACAGACGAGTCAGCCAGGTCGTTCAGCATCTGTTGTAGGTCCTGCAACGTCTCTGCCATGATGACGATGTCATCTGCAAATCGCAAGTGAGAGATGTATTCGCCATTGATGTTGATACCGCGCCTTTTCCAGTGCAGCGTCTTAAACAGGTCCTCCATTGCATTAGTGAATAATTTCGGGGATATAACGTCCCCTTGCCTCACTCCTCGATGCAATGGTATGGGTCTTGTATGCTGATCCTGTACTTGGACGGACATAGTAGCGGCTTTGTAGAGACATTTCAACACTCGGACGTACCGCCAATCTACTTGGCAACGCTGCAGGGACTCCAGAACAGACCAGATCTCAATCGAGTCAAAGGCCTTTTCATAGTCCACAAATGCTAGACACAGGGGCTGATTATACTCTTCGGTCTTCTGTATTATCTGCCGCACTGTGTGGATGTGGTCTATGGTGCCATATCCGCTCCGAAACCCAGCCTGCTCCGGTGGCTGGTATTCGTCGAGTCTTCGCGCAAGACGGTTCGTGATGACTCTTGAAAACAGCTTATAGACGTGGCTCAAGAGGGAAATGGGCCGATAGTTCTTCAACAAGGTTTTATTTCCCTTTTTGAAGAACAGGACGACCACACTCCTACTCCACGCCTCTGGAGTCCTCCCTTCGAACAGGACAGCGTTGAAAAGCTTTTGGAGCGCCTTTAATACGGGTTTACCTCCAGCCTTTAACAGCTCTGTAGTAACGCCATCCTCTCCAGGGGCTTTTCCATTTTTCAGCTGTCTAAGAGCCATCTCGATTTCGTCAATGCTGACTTCTGGCAGATCTTCGGTGAAGTGGCGTGTTAATTTGGCCCGAGGGTCCTCATTTTCGGGATCAGGTCGAGATGCATGCGAAGCGTACAAATCGCCATAGAAGCTCTCTACTTCCGAAAGGACAGCCAGCTTGGAAGCAACGACTTCTCCGCTTACTGTGGTCAGCTTCGTCAAATGGCTTCTTCCAAGAGATTTCACAAACACTTTTGACCCCCGATTCTGCTCGATTGCTTTTTCAATCAAAAGAGTGTTGGAGCATCGGAGGTCGTGTCGTATCACCTTTAGGTAATTTATAAAATATTCACAGAAATAAATATGGCGGTACGAAGTTCACCGGGAACATGGCGATACGAAGACCCGGCGAACTTCATATCGCCATATTCATTTTCGAGATTTTTTTCTGATTTAACGAAAAACCTATTTTAGCGATCCCGTAATAACTTCCCACAGGGCCGCAATGTATACGACTAAGCTGACTCAGAAAATATTACGCCTCCAGTTTTCTTTTATTTTATTCTGTACAGACTTTATCCTGGCAATAATAAACACATAAAAAAAAAACATCCAATTCGGTGCAGGCGATCAAAATTTATGCGCGTAGATGCATTTTTGTGAATAATTTCATATATGCTATATTTTAGAACTATTTTTTGCGCCGCAGTGTTACCCGCGATTGTTGGTGTGCCGTAGGTAACACCGCGGAACTTAGCTAGTCTAAAAAAACTGAGCCAGTCAAAAAGCAAAAGCCCCGCCAAAATCGGTCTAGTCGTTTCAGAGATTATCCGGAATAAACAGACAGACACAGAGATAGACAATTTTTTTTATTAATTTCAAGTACCATAAATACTGTCATATGCACTTAATAAACGGTTTTAATTTTAAAATTACAAACAGACATTCAACTTTATTTATTTCTGTAGGTATTTATACATTACGCCTACCTATAAATATCTATAGAAATCGATCCCGGACATTTCGGACATCTTGCACATAACGCCATCTAGTCCCAAACTAAGTAGAGCTTGTATTATGGGTACTAAGACAACTGATATGAATACATAAATATTTTTTTTGTAAATACGTCCATATTATACATAGAAAACACCAAAACTCCGAAAGAAATATTTGCCGATCATACAAACATTTGGTCCGACCCAGGATTCAAACCCGAGACCTCATGGACAACAGTTGCGTACGCTATCACTGCGCCACCGAGGCAGTTTATTTTATATAGAAATAAATAAGATCATCATTCATAAAGGTCTTTCATAAAACCTAACTATTGATCTATTCTAATTAATTTATAGTTCTGATAGTCTTCTATCAATTAAGTAATGAGTTTAGCTTCTACTATCTATAAAATTATTTCTATTTTAATGCAGCAATTAGTCCATCCCTGTGAGCAGTCATGAGCATTGACTTCTCGTTATTGCCCTACTCTCTCCTTAATAATATACAACCCAATGAATTGTAATACTTAAGAAATATTTACAGAATGTTATTTATAAAACTCAATAACGCATCATTTAAGCCTAGTTGATTATAAATCCCAGAGAGCATCAATCATCTTTTAAGCATGAAACAATGAAATTCATTACAGTCTGCGCGGGCTATTTGCCTTTATAAGATACGAAAAGTTTGATAAATATTCATTACGTTGTTGGCTTATTCTCACTTAAAATGTTAGTGCAGTTCTTATGAATCTACATAAACAATAAAATTTAAAGTGTCTGTTTGTAATTTGAATTTAACTGGTTTTCTTTAATTGATTAAAATTTTTGCCTGTCTGTTTGTTTCGGCTAATCTCTGGAATGATGGGACCGATTATAGCGGGACTGACACTGATAGATAGCTGATGAGTTACTTAGGCTGCTTTGGTAAAACTAACTATGCCCCGTGATGTTATATGTAGTTGTTGTAGTACAATGCCTAACACCGCGGGGCTTAGCTTGTATTTAATAAATGTAGAAACAAAAGGATATTAAAAAAACCACTGATGCATTAAGACTCTAGAAATATCTATCTTAAAATTGCAAAGTTTCTTTTGCGGAAAGATATACACACTAAATCTCAGTGCACATCCATTTTTTATTAGTTCAGTTGCCTGGAGTATATGTGAGTGCTTTACTAAATGAGTAGATGGAAATAAAGACCGACATTTAATATTTCTTTCGAGCAAGTGGTGAAAAAACTCGGCTCTTGGCCGCTTGCGCTAAAAATACAATAAGATTTTATAATGTTAGAATTATATTAATTATAATATTCTTTAAATCTTCAAATATAAAATATACTTTATACTCGTCTGTTCATTAGAGAACTAAACTAGTTATAATAATAATATATTAGTAAAAATAATATGACGGTATGGTACCTAATTTGTTGAAGTTATTCCGTTTTTTATCAATTCATTCATAAATGCATAGAAAGTATAAAGACGTTAGCGAGAATGGTCATATGCATTGAAACATATGAATATGAAGTGAGTGCCATCACTTAGATAAACAAGCAATGAATTATTAAAACAAATTAAATCCGACTGCATCAATATCTTATATTAAACATATTTTATACATATATATAGTCGCAATCACAATTAAAAATTCGTTATCTTGACACCACACTCGATGTATTAACAAATCATTTTTTTGAAATTACTTTTTGGCTCCAAAAATCCTTTTTCTTTAAATTATTTATGTACCCAATGTCCCTTTCACGACTAAGATGAATCTATTGACACCACTCACATCAAAATACGACTAGCCGTTGAGGCTTTAGGGTTTACCAAAGAAAAATACATACATACATTACGTACGTTCGCAGATGGGTAAATATAATAATAATAAGAATATTGATACTGTTTGTACCGTACACGTGCAGTGATAAATGTACGTTTCGAGTCTATTCTTTGACAAAAATCTAACAAATTGACAATGGACACATTGGGAAAAGAAAATTTTGAATATTAACATCGTTAACAAACTTCTGAATATTTGGGTTCAGTTTTGTTTCAAATTAACTAACCGGCGTATACTTTCAACCCCAATATAATGTTATTTGTCAATTTAATTTCTAATATTGTAAATTTACATTACTTTATAATTAACATTGGTTTTATTTTCACATACATAGATCACTGCTGTCAAACCACGAAAAAATGTTAATATATCTATATTTGTATTGTTTATACAGTAAAATTTGCCCGGAATATAATGAAGCAAAGGAAAATAATATGGACGTATAAAGTTGCGCTCTCAGCGTTCAAAACAAATATTAGGCGGTCCCTAGAACCAAGTCATTATTTGTACTACCAGTATTAACTTTGATGGACTATGCAGAAAGCACCTAGTTTGCACTAAAGTTTTGAGTTTAGTTCAGTTGAAAATGTATAATAAGGTTTTCTACATATTGAATTAGTGTCCGAGAGCATTTTCATTAAAAGTTAATTGTGTTTGCAGCATCAAAGTGAAATCTGATAGTTAATATCACCAAAATATATTTTGACGCTGATAATAGGCTTTTAATTGTATGACATTATAAAACAATCGGACGTATTTTCATGACTGCTGATGATTTAAATATACTGTTATTATGAGTAACATGGAGTTTGCTACGTGTTGACGTACATTTTGCTTAAAATTATTGATAGGCAGGTAGGTTGTTTCTAAAATTGTTGAGGTTTTAGAGGTGACCAACATACCTAGTTTGAGTGACCATTACCGAGAACTTTATTTATGACATATGGAAATACAGATTTTGTTACTTGTTACAAGGTTTAAGTTAATCAAGAAGAGTGTTATCTTAATTGAAATAAAATTTGACATTGTTATATTCTGATAATGAATAATACTAATGATATTTTAACTGTTTCGTATTTATTAATAATATTTTTTTATGTTTTATTAAATATAAACTTTATAACCTCAACTACTCACAGTTGATGTTCCACATCTATAACTCTGGTAGTTGTCAGTTGAAAATTTCGAACACAGAAATTATAAAAATTGGTCATTAAATCTTCAAATTAAACAAAAACGAATTCTATTTTGTATTATATGTTTATTACTTAATAATTAATCAATTTAATATTACAGAAAAAAACATTCGACATATACTTGTACACGTTTACAGTTTTGCTAAGCACTACAAATTAGGAGATCCATAATTATGTGTCACTTAGTTTGGTTAAAACGAAACTAGATAAGATTTATATTTAGGAACTACCTACGTAATTGTTGAAAACGGGCATAAGATTCACATAACAACAATAGTTTTTAACAGTGCAATGCTGGACATAAGCTCTCCTTAGAAGGGAATCAGACAGGTGACTATATGGTTTTATTCAAGTCTTCCCTCTCTTTGAAGTGAAATTGTCCTCAGTAATTTGCTTCTATAGTGCTTCTTAATACACCCATGGAATGAATGGGGATGGTGACATTCCATATTCCTTATCCGTCACAATACGGACTGTAACTATAGTTAGTAATAAAACTGATCATCATCTTCCTAGCCTTTATTATTCCCAAGATTTGGGGTCGGCTACTAGTTCAACCGGTTTTACCTGAATATCAATTTTACCACGGAGCGACTGGCATCGGACCTCCGCAACCCTGAGGGTGAACTGAATTCGAAAGCCGAACTAGTTGTCAGTATGTTTGAGGGCACTGAATTCCCTATAACGATTGCCATGGATGTTCATGACAACCGGGACCGATGGCCGATGATGGAACATACTCTTCGAGACACGGGCAGGAAACACCGCCATATTCTATAGTCCAGGCTGCTATTAAAATTTTTTTGTAAGAAAATTCCAACAGTAGTCTGTCCCGGGAATTATACCCGAGATCTCTTGATCTATCTTTACGCTATCCACTAGACCAAGGCAGTAAGTAAGTAATAAAACTGATAATTACATATTATGTAGTTATAACTGTAAATTGTATACGTATCTAAATTATTCTGACATTATCAAAAACAAAAACAAAATTGTCTAACTAAACTTTCCAGCATCATCAATATTGGGCTCTATTTTAAATTTAGATAGACTTCCTTTAGATTTAGACAGCCTTCAGTTGTTGAAATGATTCATTTGACTGCAACTATACTATGAAATACCAATTCCTTAAAATATATATTACCGAAATGAAAAAGATATTCATATATGTAAGTAAACACAAACAAAACGGAATCAGAACAGAATTTTGTTCTGTTATTGACGTATATTGATTACGTATCGGTACATTAACATACCCATGTTACTCGATAGCCTAAAATCTGTCAAATTCAGTTCATTACGCAGCAAGACACCAGCAGCAATAAGAGTATAATAAACTTTATACGAATGTTATGACATATATTTTGTTTTGTATTTTGGTAGTGATGTAATGTAATGGTATATAGAATGGGTACTAAATTTTATTTATATTCAGTACTTGTCATTACGTGAATTTGTCAAATTTGTTGTTAAAGGTAATGACGGCATGACGTTGAATTTTTAAACGAACATTTATACTTATCGTTATAGCAATAGTGAAAAAGAGCTAGCGCACAGTTAGGTATGGATTTTTAAGTACTATTTTTATTTCATAATTTTAAGCGTCAGCAACCTGGGACTTTACTATCTTTTTGAATTTCATAGAGCTTAGTTTATTTGATTACGAATATAATGCTGAGAAAGGTATCTGAGAAACGACTCTACTCAAAACTTCAATAGAAAAATTTTCAAGAAGCATGCTTGTCCGTTGGCGTAACTGGAAAATGCTATAATGTTGGAATCTATTGTATTAAATTCTCGTAAAAGCATGATATGTTGAAAGAACCGTTTTGATATCATTTTTTATTTTTAACTTTTTTATTCTTAGATTCCTGATTTGATAGGTAATCAGAGATTCATAAAAAACAATAAAATTTTCCGAGATGGAAAATTGTGAGCTTAAGCATTTATTAATTTATCTAACCAAAAGAAAGCTTTAAGATTTATCGTAAAGAGTTTAGATTGTACAAGATTATTTTGTGGAGTTTCGTTGCGAATTACTGTTACAAGAGGGACAAATAAAGCCAAATTTTCGGTCTTAATAAAGCGATTGACAATTTTCTTGCAGATTAATAACCTGATAAGAAATCGTAATCTTATTAAACGCAATCGAACAGAACATTACAGTGAATTCCAATTTTCCCTTTAGGTTTACTTACTGTAATAAATAAAATATTCCACTGAGGAAAAATTACAAAATATTTCGAACATTACGACAACGATGGCCCATTTCAGGTATTAAAGGCTTAATTATTAATTTGTTCTGCTCCCAATTGGGTTTGAGCGTTTCTTGTCTTTATTTCGCGAATTTCGACTATACTTTTTACAATGGTATTTTCTTTGGTTTACCTTTTATATGTGAATAGAGTAACAATAACTATTTGCTTGATCAATTTAAAAAGCAGTTCTAATAAAAATGGATTCTAAATTAACTGTCAACAAAATGCATAACAAAAAAAGTAAGTGTGAATGTATTTATTCGCTAATGCTTTTCCTACGGTAAAAAACCAATTTGAAGTATAGAAAGTAAAGTAAAACTAGTTAATATTTCTATTTTTTTAAAAAAAACTTCATCTGTTTCTGGTTAGCTTCTGTTGTTATACAAATGACATACCATGTGTCTTCAGTCTTGCAGTTGTCAGTCTTAGCTCCTTTTTCATCAGAGCCAGCAGATATTCCCTACGTTGACTCTCTTGCCTTTATATTTGTGTAACCTATGCATATTCGGAGTTACTGAAAAAAAAGGGGAAAATATCTCTTTATCCTACTTCCAATTTTATCAGCGCTAGATTTGAAATAAAAACCGTAGTAAACATTTTTTAAAGAGAGGCCTATTTCCGTAGACTGCTAAGTAAAAGTTAAAAAGTGTGACATATTCAGTGTCATATACCTGTGTGTGTGTGTGTGTGTGTGTGTGTGTGTGTGTGCGTGCGTGCGTGTGTGTGTGCGTGCGTGTGTGTGTGTTTGTGTGTGTGTGTGTGTGTGTGTACTGTGATTTGTCAGTGTGTACATGTGAACATTATTTTAACGCATATATTGACTGTTATAATGGTTCTTTGAATAATGTGAATAAATTAAAGACACAAGTTTAAAATTTTTAGGTTATTGACACTAGTGTACTTTGATGCAGACTCAAATATTTCCAACACTAATCAAATATAAGTAAAAATTGAAATAACAGATGTTTTGCTAAGATGATGACTGTTTAAAGCCTCTATTCCAAATTAATGAAATTGTTTTATTAACATAGGTTAGTTGTAATTATATAATTAATACTAGCTGACCTGGAAAATGTTAAACGAAAAATTGGTCCAGCCGGTATGGAGGAGTTTGGTAACAAACACCGCGACTCGAGTATTTTATATATTAGATTTTTCTTTTCTTATAATTTCATTTCTCTTAAACTTTAATATGCTGCTTAGGTTAAAATGATGTAGGAATCTATTGAAGTATTTAAGAGCTCAAAGAACAAAATACCTCCGACTTTTTGTCATTGAATTAAGTCGCCATTTCCGCTGTTATAAGACTATACTACTTTATTTGATTATCTTTGATATCTATCAGATAAATGCAATTCTTCAACAATAAGAAAAGAAAATGCTTAAATTAATATGGCTACTCGATCGAATGAAACGCCTATTGATAAATTATTCATAACTAATTATTTAAGTCATTTATGCATAAACTAGTTCATAGCTTAGTGAGTTAGGTCAGATTAGTTTCTGCTTACTAAGCCTATCGATTTTTTAATTAAGGTATTTTCATAGAGATAATCCTAGAAGCGTAGGAACTATACTCGTTTGTCATAACTTTAAAAGAAGCAATAGGCGAACACGTAAAGGCTCAACACTTAATTATAAAAGTACCTGGTAAACCGTTATTTTTTGGTAATTTTTCCAAATATTAATTCTAAATAGATAGATTTATCACCCCCGCAACCCCCTGTATACTAAAGGTCATGAAAACCATTGAAGCCTTTCCGAGATTTAGATTTTATAGAATTGATCGTTTAAAGGTTCTAGTTAGATATTAATAACACTCCATATTACTCTTCCAATAAAGGTGATATTTTCGGACGTCTATATATTTTTATTTAAGATCATATAACTTATCTTCCTAACTACAAATTATAATACTGAAAAATTGCAAAGTAGATAAAACTGATAATGTAGTATATTTGTAACCTAACAATTCGGAGGGCCGTGTTAATGGTCTGTTATCGACTAGGCTAGGACGGTTATTAAAGCAGTTTATAGAGTTTATCGTACTCTAGATGATATTTAAGAAAACGTATTCTTGGCACAAGATATACCTACTGTTGATTTATTGAACGAGTACGTAAAGGAACCTTACAAAATCGAGATAGTTATCCGCGAAGTTCTTTTTGCTTTAGTGAGCAAAAACACGTATCTACTGCAGTAGTAAAATGTGTACACTTTACTTTATGTAACAAGGTTAAAGATTTTTCTCTCCTACAGAATCCGATTTATGTGTAAGAAGGTGGTATAGTACATAAAAAAGTGTTTAACACGTAATGCTACGGTTATTTCTAGGGTTGTGCATTTGATTACCGTTTTTAGCATTCTGTATTCGAACAGAAACCTGCAATAATTTAGATGCTCACCACCTTTGTACACTACCTAAAAATGTACCAGTATATCAACTAAATAAATAAAATCAAAGAAACGTAATAAAACAAGCCATATATACGTATACAAAACTATTTATAGCTATACAACATAATATAACATAGTTGATTACATGAAAAGGCCATAAATTAATACAATCTTTACAAATTCAAAACGACCACATTGCAAAATGAGTGACAAAAAATGAGAGAATGTCGGTATAGCAAAAGAGTATGCACTGTGGAAAAAATCCAGTTCGTTTTTAAATTTATTATTATTTTCTAAAAAAAAGATGAAAATCTGTATACATAGGGTTTTATTATAATTTCTCCATCTTTACACTAGCGCAAAACCAAGCTAAAAATAACATTTACTTGTATAAAATCTAACATTTTCTAAATCTGTTTACCGATCATTTTGCATTTTTTCCAGAATGCTGTTTTCATGTATCTACATATTTTGATTCATTCATGAGGTTCAGAATACATGTATAAAATTTAATGTTTATTTTTCATTTTTTATACGTCGAATTCCAGTCGTTCGTCATTTGAAAATTTTGCATACCTGCACGTTTTTGAACAAAAAATGTTAGTATACACTGCTGGGTATACAAAAATATATTTTGTTTAAAAATAAAGTTCAAAGGGGCGAAAAGTTATTACTTCGTTGCTGAAATCGTAAATGCAAAAATTTGTATTGTTACTCAGTCATGACAGACCGTTACTAAGGATCAGATTGAAACTAGACAATCATAAAAAAATATAGCGTAAACTAAAATAGCAAAAAATAATATTTAAAAAAATGTCCCTAACTTAACGCAATTGCCGGTATAAGCAAATGATCAATGAAAATAAAAATGATTCTATTAGGACACATACAAAATATGTACATGTATACTACAAAAACAAGAATCAAAATATTTTTTTTTTTTGCATTTCAATTTTAATGATTGATTAAAACAAAACGATATTTCTCTCATTTAATTACAATACATGAGATACTTCATAGCCTCGTAGCAAATTTTGCTAGAAATTTTGACATACATGGCTGTCTATTATAATGGATTTAATGTACTCGTGTGTATGGTAATTTGTCTAGTCTACACACAGTAATCTAGAGTTCATGATTTATGGATTGACTTTCAAAATTGTTATGGTTTCAATAATTGACATACTTTACTTAATTGAATCTAGTAACTGGTGAGGTACAATGAAAGATCTGTGCCTTTATTTTGGTAGGATATTCTTTAAATGAAGGAAAAATATAATTGTTTGCTTTTATTATATTTTGGAGTCATATTTAACATATACGCACTCTAGTTTTGTTTTTTATTTTTTTTTGTTTATTATTGGAATACCAAATTTAAACTTAAAACATATTCAGTTGTACTATATACTTGTTGTTCCTCTAAGAACTTAACTAAACTATTTGTTATTTTAGAGAAAGACACACACAGACTTATATTAAGAGTACAATGTATATGATATAAAACTTTTTTTACATTCAAAACTTAGAAAAAAAATTAGCGGCGTCGCCAGTGTTGCCAATACAACCGCTGCAACCACCCTTCTACGAAGAATGATAACTGGTCTCTCTAAAAACCTTAAATGTAACACGACTACTTGACCGTGTGGTATAAGGCGTAGGACCAGATGAAATTGGAGGAACACAGTGTGCTTCTGAGGTGGGGGAACCAGAAAATTTTCAAGAGATGATGTAAGTTTGGGAGTACCTGAATATAGGCGGGTAGGTACAGATGTCTGATCTGGAGCAGTTGTCGAAGCGTAAGCCAGTTTGTGTACATACAAATGTACTTATTGCTTTGTACATAGCAATCTTGGTATTCCCGCACTTTGTAAAGTAGAACATCCGATCACTACGTCAAATTAACAGGTATGTGGTACTATCCAGAGGAGCAAACACTTTTTTATGTTCTTACTAAACATTATAATAATAAATCGGTATCGAGTTATCCGAGTGTCTGCTGACTAATGGCTGATGACATACCGTATTCTTAAACCGCCATATTAAGAGTACGGAGTGTTACCAGCCTTTTATATACTGTGTCTGCCGTAAAAAATGACTATGACAATAAACTACGTAGAAAAACATTAGTATAGAGAGAAAGAAAACCTAAAACAAGCCTTACACCAATCCGCCTGGCCAGCACAGTATTGAAGCCAAAACCTCCTTTCTCAGAATAGGCTTATGGCTGTATTATAGGCTGTGGGCAGACAAAAGCTGATTATTAATTGGTTTAGTTAAGTTAAGAATAAAACTAAACTTAAAAAAGTACGGAGCATATTAGGACAAGACATTTACAATTTTCAAATGTGTTTTTAAGAAACGATATTTTGTACTTAATTTATGTATTCATTCAAATTATTCCAAACCATGATATTTCTGTTGAAAATTGGCTTCATTTTCTTCTGTTTTCATAAATACCATTATGTTAAGTGTGAGTAGTAATGAGGCTACTAATATTGTAATTAATTCGGTACTGAACATTCATTAGCAATGCTAATATGACGTGACAGTCATCATCGCAAGTATTCATATTGGTCCAAATGCTGTTCGCATGCCATATTACATATTTATGGTAATCTGACTTCTACATAATTCATTTTAATAGTCATAAGGTCAATATAAGCAAAGTTCAATTTAAAAGAAAACGTTATTACTTGGCTAATTTACTGTTAGTATAATTTACCCGACATTGATGATTATCGTTCATCATTCAAGGCGCTCATAGCCCAGTTGTACTCGGTGATTAGAAATAACGTTATCCCATTTGCTATTTTGAATTAGCTCTAACAAAGTACAGATTAATTTTTAGGTTGTCAAGTAACAGCTTGTTAGTATATGCTTAGTTTTGAGTCTCTAAGTTTTGATAGCTCCACCCTGATGGGTGGAATACAAGACAACACTGTTTGAATATCATTTTAAATAAATCGCAATCGTCATTAGTCAGACAGTTAAATGTTACTAGTACGAGTAATTTACTGACTTCAAAAAGCTAATTTTTGTCAGACAAGATTTAACCTGTGAACTTATTGCTTTAAATGTCATGAGGTAACTTGGACTAGTAAAGGTTTTGGTGCCTTGAATGGACCTTATAATATAGTAGGTGAGTAAAAGTTTTCATGACCTCGATAAGCGAAGATTTACCGTATGTGTCTAGACTAATAAGGAGATAGAGACTCTAAATTAACTTACAAGCCGGCTTTGAGCATTCTATTATTAATTTATCGTATTGTCGCAGGCATAACATGTTACATCTAATTTATACATATAAACAGGCCAATAATACTATACTTAATAGTATACTACCAAATTTTAGATCCAGAACAGAACAGACTAGTCCATTACCTGGAAGATCACTCCTTATTAAATGATCGTCAATATGGTTTCAGACCGAACTGGTCCACGGGTGATCTTTTAGCGTACGTCACTCACCTTTGGGGTGAGGCTATTGACAGGCATGGGGAATCCTTGGCCATCAGCCTCGACATGGCCAAGGCTTTTGATAGGGTTTGGCACCGTTCGCTTCTCTCCAAGCTACCGGCTTTCGGTTTGCCCCCCAAACTCTGCAATTGGACTGCCGCGTTTCTGCACCAGCGCCGCATCAGAGTCCTTTGCGATGGCGCGGCTTCCGAGTATCAGTGGATTAACGCCGGAGTACCTCAAGGCTCCGTCCTATCGCCTACACTGTTCCTTCTGCATATCAATGACATGTTAGCCCTTGGCAACATTCATTGTTATGCAGACGACAGCACAGTTCATGGACAATATTTTGGACAGCCCTCTGACCAAACCAGCGAATGTTGAAGGAAGACGACAAGAACTTGTCGCTCAACTTGACCATGTTCTGGACCTCATTTTTCAATGGGGCTGTAGGAATCTGGTCGAGTTCAACGCCAAGAAAACACAGGTGTGCGCGTTCTCAGCCAAAATGTCTACATTCCTTCCCCTTCCCACTTTTCAGTGCACTCAAATTCCATTACAAAATAGGCTCGCTATCCTGGGCATGGATATCTGCCGAGACCTCAACCCACGCGAATACGTTGAGAGTATCACTAAAGCGGCCTCACGGAAGCTAGGTGTGTTAAACAGGGTGAGACGGCTCTTCTCGCCCGGGCATCTGTGTCTTCTTTACAAGACCCAGGTTCGTGCGTGCGTGGAGTACTGTTCTCACCTTTGTGATGGTGCCGCACACAGTACCTGTTTGACGCTCTTGACCGGTTGCAGCGGCGAGCAATCCGTATTATCGATAGTCCCGAAGCCACCGAGACCCTTGAGCCTCTACAGTTGCGTAGAGATATCGCCTCCTTGGCAGTCCTCTATCGCCTTTACCATGGTGAGTGTTCTAAAGAGCTCTTCCAATTGATCCCCCCCTCTCCCTTCCTCTACAGAACAACACGTGCCGGCCTTAGAAGACACCGCTTTAAAGTGGAAGACATACGTTCTTGTACTCATCGCTTCGGTGCTTCCTTCCTGTGCCGAGCGGTCAAAACCTGGAACTCACTACCGGCGCACGTGTTTCCTTCCCAATATGATCCCGGGGCCTTTAAGCGGGGCGTGAAAAAGCATCTCACCAGGCCGCCATAGTGTGGGTCACCATGCTGCATTGTTCTTTTTCGCATTGAGGATGGTGACCACCACTCTTGGATTCTGCTCATGCTTTCCATCAGGCAGGGCAGAGTCATTTTGGCAGCTTAAATATAAAAAAAAAAAGAATTCCTCCTATACTTTTCCAAGTTTCAATAATTTAAAACTATCTTAAAACTATCTCATCTTAAAGGCTTGTGCATAAGTGCTTATTTTATTGTATCTCTTAATCCAGTTTGTGTAGTAGAATTTAATATAAGCGTCTTTGTGTGACAACACAGGATTTCAACGAGTTTTATTACTTTTAACAAAGACTTGTACCACAAAGCGTGGTTTCAACTGTTTGTGACGGATCATGGTTGATATGAGGTGGAAGTCAATGTTACAAGTACTTTGAGTGCAGTAAGAGGGTTTTATTTAGCTTTATTCTTGCAATATTTGAGTTACTTTCTTACTAACATATATTGAAATCAGTTTTTTTATCTGGCCCCAGTTATTTTGATTATAAGTATGTGGAGACTACCACATAGAACGGCGCAACCCTACACAATGACTGTAATAACAAACATTACTTATAAGTTTACTTCGTCATCATCGTCATTAAAATATTGCAGTTCTCTTCTTTATGGAATATGTGGCAAATGAGCAGACGTATTGCCTGATGGTAAGCGTTTACCGCCGCCCATGGACACCTGCAACACCAGAGGCGTCACAAGTGCGTTGCCAAGATTTGGGGGATAGGGAGAGGAATGGCGAGAGAGGATTTTTGTATAGGCCTTTGGTATGCTCACTCACTCGGTGAAACAGCGCAGGCGCTGTTTAACACCGGTTTTTTGTGAGGCCATAGTATAACTCTGGTCGAGCTGATTCATTCGTGCCGAAGCGTGGCTCTTCCAAGCCCCGTAGCTCTTCCACAGTCTCTACTGGACATGAGCCAATAAATTTAGTTCAATACTGGTTGTAAATTCAATATTTACATCAAAGTAATTTGTCTACATTAGATTTAAAGCCACTGGAAGAACGTGTGATACCCTTAACTTAAAATTTCCATTTAAATAGACAATTTAAAATAACTGTAGTATTTATAAGCTTAATGGAATACAAAGGAGGGCGGGTCGTTAATCACATAACTTTGTACTTTGTGTAATTTAGGAGGAAACGTGGTTTGCAAATTAGGTACTTATGTTAAAACTATGACTCGTTTTTATATCGACTAGAAGTGAAATGAATCAAATGAAAAAAAAATGTAAACATTTTTAAATAAAATTTTATTTATTTTTATCTGATTGTCCTTATAATCCTTGGGAAGTCCTATGTCCAACAGCGGGCGTCAACTCTTGGTTATTGGCTAAGATTATGATATATTTAATCAAAGTAAACCATTGATACGCATGATTAGTTTTGTTTGTTTAAATTTTGATTAATCTGATTAATTTTTTTGTCTATAAAACTTATATTTCGTTTCGAACTTTTTTTCAAATTAACTGACATTCACAATGCCCGACAGAATATTCATTTCCTTAAATAGATTGTGGATTTGCGACGCCATACATTTTAAATCGTTCTAATAGCATTCATCTGCAGAATGAAAATAGATATTTTTGCAATATAACTACAAAATTAAATACTAATTGTGTTCCACTGTTATATTTACACTGTAAGCTCAATCACTCGGCAAATGCACCAAAGCAAAAAGCAAAAAAAAAAACAGAGAATTTCATAGCACCAATTGTTTGTGAGATTTGCTAGGGAAACATGAAACTTATAAAGTGATAAATATAATCTTTGGCTTTCTAAAAATAATTTAGTTTCACATTTCAAGCAGAGGAATAAAATTAGTTTTAAATGAAATGTGAAAACAAAGTTTAAAGAAAGAATGCAACTCTTAAAAATATCTAAGGTTTTACTAATTTTCTTGATTTTTTCATATTTATTATAATCATGCTGTTTTTAATATCAATTTTTAGGGTATCATGTAGAAACATTCAATAAGCAAAATTTAACAGTAGAGTGATGAGGTGAAAGTAGATTGTATTATTTTATTGACGAGTAAAATGCTGAATAATAATGTTACAAGTACATATAATCAACTATTTATTCAACATGACAATCAGTTTTGTTCTACACCACACCAAAATGCGTAAGAACACTGAACAAACAGCAGCACTCTCAGAACTATTAAAAGTACGATGTTCACTCTACATAAATGCATTAACACTAAGAGATGAAATATGTCACATTTAGGTCATTACACTCTGTATTCTCTAAATTTTGAAAAAAATAGGTGCTACGCCACGCAGACAAACATAATTAGCATTATTTTTGAATGGAGCTCTAAAACTATTGTCACCTTTGGTCATTCAACCTTACAAATTTACAGATTTCTCAAAAGTTTAGCCATAAAAAGTGAACTGGATTTAATATTACAGAGTGAATGAACTCTATCACATAGTTCTTAGGTTTCAAAATATCTTTTACAAGTTTTAAAATTCAAACAGTTTGTTTAGTTCGTTCGCACGTGTAGACGACCATCATCTACAAAAATGGGGTGTAATCATAATATTCGATTTCATTCTTGTAAGTGTAATTATAGCAAGGTGTATACTTGTAGTTTTTATGTATTAAGTTGTAGTAATTATTTACATTTTTATTTAAATAAAAGTTCACAGATTTAAAGTCTTATTACAAGCTATGCTTAATCAAAGCAAACGCTGAAATAATGGAAATGACAGCCATTCGTTAACTGCAGAAAGATTTTATCAAAACCTTATTCTATAAAGTAATTTTCATAGACGAGGTGCCTATTAATTGCTAACGAACTTGAAGCAGTGTCTTACATAATGAAGACGTGGCTATTGACGCTGCGACATTTTAAATGATTAATAGTTTCCTAGAGATAAAAATGCGTAAGCTATAAGGTAGAATTTAAAATACTCGTGAAGTAGTCGAGCTTCTTTAACGAAAGTAGGTTGTGTGGGGGATCGATTTTTAGTGGCGTCTAAATATGTAATGCAATTATGTTCGATATTTTTGTATAGTTCAAGGAAATGGTTAAATGTTCTAGTGGTAGAATACACAGTTTATAAACTAGGTAAATACGCTTAAACTGTTTGGGTTTATCATCATCATCAACAGTTTTTAATAGCCACTGCTAGTCACAAGCCTTTCCTTTAAACGAAAGTTTTGGCTTTCTATACCAGGCTGGCCAAACGAGTTAGAAGTGGGTATATTTCAAGTTTTTTTATTTTGCAGTGATGTTACCCTGCTTAATTTGCTTCCTTAGTTGCCTCTTACGACACCCACGGGATGGATAGGGATGTTGACGCTTGCTGAGCAAGTTATGATTGTTAAGGACACGGCGGAGCGGGACCGGGAGAAATTTAGAACTCTACCGGCCCGTCAGGCCCGAGAAAGGGCCAGGTACCGCAGGCTACTCGGGCGTCGCAGATCGCAGAACGATCTCCGTCATCCATAAGCGCAAGTCTGAGGATGACAGATGAGGCCATCTTTCACCCTAGCAGAAGCAGGCTTGGATGGAGGCACGGACGTTGCCGAGCGTGCGCGCCTAGAGGGATAGCAACGGGAACATAGGGGTTCCTACACAGGAGGGGGCCACCTACAAACAGTGGGTCGGACGTCGGGGTTTAAGGGATCTCCTTCCGAGGGTACAACTGGTTCCCCGGCTTCTAGTACCCGAAGTGGTGTGCGGTTTTCAGTCGGTTCGAGTCCGACATAACCACCAGTTGGTGGTATCCGAGGGGATTTCCGCACAAAAAAAATAGGGGTGGTGATGCTCTGTATTTTTAAACGGTCACACGAACATTAGTAGTTATACCTGAAAAAAATTGTTTAAGACATTGTTTGAGGAGTCAGAATTTATAACAACAGCTATTTCAAGAATGAGGGAACGGAAAATTGCCTTTGGTAAATCTGATCAAATTCAACATAATTTTTAGGGTCACTTTAACTTTACTTGATAATAAAGTTTCTGATAGTATACCTTGAACTTATCTCCCAGATTACTACAGATTTTGGTTTCATAAGTATCGGATAGGAAAAAATATGTCATAAAACTATTTATTTCACTATATAACTATACCTCGGTGGTAGCCTAAGTGACTGCTGTCCATGAGATCTCAGGTTTGAATCCAGGGTCGGACCAAATGTTTGTATGATGTGCAAATAATATGTATGTATTTACAAAAAAAAGTATTTATGTATACATATCAGTTGTCTAGTACTCATAATACAAGCTCTGTTTAGTTTGGGACAAGATAGCGTTGTTTTAGATGTTTATTATTTGTTTAATTATTAGAGAAATCTATCGCATAGTAAAGGCTAGATAATTATATAAAACTTTATCATTAACTCGTCAAACTGGCCGTTAATCATGGTAATTTTCGTTAATGTTATTATATTATTTAAGATAAATACAACTTATTTTATTCCGGCTCCTTTTTTAACAGATCATTTGAATACTAGAATTTATTTAAATTTAATACTTAATATAATATTTTTAATGATATCTCTTTATTTACAGAGGTTAATCGAATCGAATTTAATTACCATTATATTACGATCAGTTGCAACTTTCCTAACCCCAAGGGACAAGAGTCACAATTTGTAACTTTCCTAATTAATTACACTTTCATGATCTGGCAAGTTTTATTGTTACAAGCACTCGAGATGTTAACCACCTTATACATATTAATAGAGAGGTTTTTTGATTGAATGTTTATTATAAAATGGTTAGTACTTCTGAAATTATTTGATAGGCCGTTTAATTGGGGAAAATTGATTGGTCACAATTATACCCCCATATTACTGTGTTTCCAGATTAATGAAAATTTGATATACTATATAATTATGGTGATATAAAACTGAAATATGGATAAAACTCCTTGAATGACTAAGCTTGGTAAACCATCTAGTATTTTAATATAAACAAGTTGAACATATTAAAAATATCTGGTAAAGCTTAGGGAAAAGTATGGTATTTCAAAATATCAACCCAAATGCTATTTATCTTATTACAGAAATATAAAAGTAGTACTTTACACAGTTTCTTTGTTCTTTTTGAGGTAATAAATATTAATCATTTGATCGTATTATATCTATATTTATCCATTCCTAATATTATATCTCTATCCACATAAATCATAAGGAATGATGTTGCCATATCAGAAATATTTATTTCACAATAATTTAATTTGAAGTTATTTAATTTCTCTCGCCTTTTGTTAAAAGGTATGTGTTCAATGCCAATAAGCCTGTAGTTGACTATATTATAGGTATTTACTTTATAGAAAAAAAAATAACCACGAACTATATTTGTTATTATTCACATGTAAACATAAGATTTGTGCACCTTACTACTGCTACCCTTATTAATGTCACAAATTATCCTTATAAAAATTATCTGTAAGAGATCGCCATGAGCGATAAGACTGCCAATTGTCACATTTGTATGTTGTACCTCTTTTTGTTCTATCTGTTAACTGTGAACAATATAGATAAATAAATAAATAAAATATATCTATTGACTATAAATATAAAGTAGCGTATTATGTAACTGATAAGGCTAAGTATCCGTAACTTGAACAACTAAAATCTATAATTTGAATTCAAAATACAGTTATATTTACTTTTGAATATACTTTACCCACTAAGCAAGATATTAAATACTACAATTAGTTCAATTTTGTATAATTTTGTTATTTGTACCGTTTTAAAGGCTTTTAGGGTGGACTATAAATAGACGTTAAACGGTCTCATCGTACATTATAACGTTATAGCTTGTTTAGAAACCAAAAGCTCGCATACATTTCTTGCAACAGATGTATTTTTCGTTGCAAGATTTCTTTGGTGACATTAATAATTCAGAAACATCACTAGGCCGTCATGGTGTGGTTCACCATGCTGCATTTTTGCAGTGACTGCATTCAAAATGAGTATGGTGAGGATCACCACATTTGGATTCTGCTTATGCTTTTCATTAGATAAAATAGAGCGACTTCGGCAGGTCCATATATACAAGAACAGTCACTGTTCTCACTAGAAACCGGTTTTTAACCAATTCAATTTCTCTGAGTAAAACATTTACAAAATTTACTCACACAACAAATATATATATATATACACAATTAATACGGTATCAATAGTACAGGAGTATGAATTAGGCACAGTTAAAGTTTATATTGAGAAGAATTACAAATATAAAAAAATAAAACAAAAAGGAAATAGTTTAATATATGGATTATTTTCTAATTTCGACCACTAGGTAACCACTAAATTATTTTAAATCATAAAAAAATTTCAATGATTTATTAGAGTGCATCCTTTTACAACACGAAGTTTTCAAACATTTTTAGAACAACAGTTATTTACTTTTTTTTTTTGTTCGGATATCCCCTCGTTTACCACCGACCGGTAGTTATGTCGGACTCAAACCGACTAAAAACCGCACACCATCTCGGGTGCTAGAAGCCGGGAAACCAGGTGTAACCTCGGAAGGAGATCCCTGGAACCCCGACGTGCCTCGGGCCTTCCACTGCCTGTAGGTGGCCCCCTCCTGTGTGGGAACCCATTTGTTCCCGTTACTATCCCTCTAGGCGCGCACGCTCCGCAGCGTCCGCGCCTTCATCTGAGCCTGCTTCTGCTAGGGTGACAGATGGCCTCATCTGTCACCCTCAGGCTTACGCTTATGGAGGACGGAGATCGTTCTGCGATCTCCGACGCCCGAGTGGCCTGCGGTACCTGGTCCTTTCCCGGGCCTGACGGGCCGGTAGAGTTCTAATTTTCTCCCGGTCCCGCTCCACCGCCTCCTTAGCAAGCATAACTCGCTCGCAGAAAGAAACGGCGGTGTTCCACGCGCTCTCGCTCCACAGCATGGCCGTAATGCCCAAACAGTTATTTATCCTGAAACCCAACACTTTCTCTTCAAAATTCTATGAAAAATAAAATCTATTTAAAAATGTATTCTTATATGTTTTGCATTTAATGCAGTTTCTTATAATATGATCACATCATTCACAATGAACATACTTTTAAACTCGAGGCTTCCTCGGTTTAATATCAATATGTTCATAAAACTACAAAAACCGTATATTCTTCTTGATAAAGTTCAAAACAATGTCATAAAGTACATCAGGCGACGAAACTTGTATAGAAAAGAAAATAATTAGTCTAGACAAGTACATAACCATTACAAATATATTTAATACTTTCAAATTCCGATTATTAGCTGGAAACTTTTTGGTAAATGAATAGAAATTTGCAGTGTATATATTTTTCATAACCTTTTTAAGGAGAGGTATATGGCCAGCAGTGGACTATTTAAGACTGTTAAGATAAGATTAGGCTGGAGTAAATGAGACTGGTAAGATATTAATGTGTTTATCAAACCTTGTTTGTATTTATCATAGAATTCATAGAACAATCACAAACATAACTCTCAAAAGACAGTAAATTTGATGAAACCAAAAAAGTGATTATGCTTTAGCATTTCAAAACATATAAGTCAATCATTCATGAAAATAAAACCGTACTTGTTGTAGCACATTTGTCACTCAGACCCTAAATTTGCCACCTAATTAACTATTGGAATAAAGTTAAGAAGGTCCATGAGAAATATTTTACAGTTTTCAACAACACAAATGGTTACCTCTGTGGTGCCCTATGCTTTAAAGTGATGTGAGTTTTGTAACTTGAAAAGCTTTTCAAAGGATGATTAATTTTATTAAGTCGTTGTGTTGTGGTGGCTGTTGTTCAAGTCTTATTTACTTAATTGTGAAGTAATTAAACAATTTCAACATTCCTTAGTCGTATTGTTTGGATGATAATATTGATTCGCCGTATTATACTTTGAAATATAGTTACCTTATTTTCACTGGAATTAATGAAAATGTCATTTATTAGATCACAATTACTGGCAAATTTCATGTTAGAAATGATAGTCATTTTGTTAACGATGTATTCTTCTGATTAGGTCTTTGACGGTCTTTTCAACTATTTGAAATATACCATTTCATATATTTGTATCATTTCGCTCTTCAATAAGCTTTTTCTACTAGACTACGACTAGATAAAAAATACGATTTTCAAAAAACGTATAGCACTCTCCATTTTTTAATATATGAGCCTGTCAAAATGACTCTACATTGCCTGATGAAAAACATAAGCAGAATTCAAGAGTGGTGGTCACCATACTCATTGCGAATGCAGATAATGCAACAATGCAGCAGGGTGACCCGTACTATTAAAACATATCGTAGACATATAGCATATGAAAGGAAGATAAATATGAAATATAGTACTAGAACAACAGAAAACCTTACTTAATTAAAATTATGCTCGCATCGCAGGTTTTTAAATAAATTTTATGTGTCAATTCCGAAGTGATTGGTATAAAATTTATGGTACATAAAATTGTGTCGTACTGACTCTGTACTAAAAGAAATAGTCACTGAGACAAAGGTCCATAAAAATATTTATTACAAAAACACATTGGGGAAGTTATCTCTCTTAATAATATATTATATCGACTCCAACAAACGACATTCATACCTTTACGATTCTAGAAATTTGAATAAAACTTTTCATTACACTTTATAAATATTTGAAAGGTTATAACTTGTTTCTTAAATATACATACATATTTGTATTATTGCAATTCAGTTGAAGGAATAAAGTAAAACTTTCTTTAGTCAATGAAGAGAACTGGGTACATATCAACTGCATTAAACAAAAGAAGACAAAATTGCAAAGTTATCGTTTTTCACTTCAATTCAGGTCACGTTTTATCGCTCGAAGTCAACTTTCTGAAGTAAGATGAGAGGTAGACTCTCATCTTACTTCAGAAAGGTCTTAAGATTGTTAAGGTCATAATAAAAGATACAAGTTTTTAATAGAGATTTTTTTCTTAAAAGAGCACGATCACTTTACAGGGCATGAAAGTCTAAAATCATTGTTTTTTTAAAAATAAAAGGAAATATCTCTGAAATAAGCACTTAAAAAAATTGCATTTATATAAAGATAGGTTTTAGGTACTGTTGAACAACAGCCTAAATCTAGCTGGATTATATTTTAACATAAACACTTCTTTTCACAAAACCTACAGTACTAGTACAAAGATCTTCTTAATTTTTTTATAAATATATTAATGCGTGTATTACAAACAGGAATACATACAACTGGCTTCGAGTAATTATCTTATTAAAATAATGTTAAACACAGTTGTTAAGAAAGAGCAACGACGTTGCAAAGTACCTCGAATAAGCTGAGGCTGTACAATTTACGATAAACTAATAAAACACACTAGTACGGACATAGCAGAAATCTGTGCCTATTGTATACAGGCTTGGCATTTTGCCCAGATGTGTAGCAGTGGAGAAACACTTAACGTCAAACATTAAAACTTCAACTTTTCATATTTTTGTGGTTATTGTCAAGACTACACAAGACTAAGAAGTTTTCAAACCAATTATAAGTGCAAAAAGGTCACGATAACTTTTTTCTTATAATTTCTACTGGCATCATTATTTTACTGGTTGTATAAAAAAACTAGGTTTTATGTGAAACTTAAATCAGTCTCTTAGGATATAAAAAATAAATAAAGCAGTTTTGAATTGAAAACTACTAAATTATATGTATATTTAACTCTCATAGTCACAGGAATGTTTAGCTGTAACTACTTAGCTGACAAGAAAGTAAACCAAAAAAGTTATATACATATATAACTTTTTTTTGGTTGCCTGGAAGAGATTGCTTTTGGCAATAAGGCCGGCCTTTGTACACTCCGTCTCACATTTTATGTACTCTCTTCGAACTGTAATATTACAGTGTGCAAATAAAGAGTTTTCTATCTATCTGTCTATATGTTATCTATATGTTAAAAAATACGTATTAATATTCAAATTTATCCGTACACTAGTATAGATATCCTAGTATGCGGAGAAGTTATCATAAAGCCTTCTAAAGACCAAACCACGGTGTCTAATGCGCCGACTATCAGTTACACGCGGAAGGTGGGACACGCGATCTTATATAACTAATATGGTTAATGGCAAGGAAAGCTGAGCGACGTAAAGTATTTTACCCCAGGAGGAACCGACCAATATCTGTGGAAGGCCTTGATGTGGAATGTCGGCAAGAGGATTCAGGAGATGGCGACTCTTCGTCGCTTTTCTCCGTCTCTTCACGGTTGACCCGAGCCTGCAAGCGCAAACTAAAAGAGCCGATGTAGCAGAGCATTTAAGGTTGCAAAGCCAAAAAAATTACAACAAGTGATAGCACCAACGGAACGGGGATGAGGAAAGATTGGAACGGGGATGAGGAAAGATTGGAACGGGGATGAGGAAAGGAGATGGAGTGCGAAGGCGCAACAGGTCCGGTTACAAGTGCTTCAAACGCAGAGTCCCGTACAAAAGAAATTGTAGCGGAGCTGAAAGGCCAATCTACTACCGATTTAGACTCCAAAACGGGTGGATATGGATATGCAGGTCTATGACCAGATTCGTACCATCCACCGGGGTGAGAGCGGGGAAGACCAGGACGATACAGGGGAGCGCGCGGCTAGAACCGCCGTAAAATCCGCGCCAACGCACTGTTGGTGCCGTTCTGACTAACCTCAATGGTCTGGTAGATAGGGAGGGAGGTCATCTACCGATTGACTTAGTTACTTACCTATGATGGTTGCTTGGGTGAGTATCAGAAAAAGATCGGACGCAAGGAGACGGCACGATGATACCACTGCTCAGCTGACTTGTACTCCGCTCAGCATACGCTGAAGGACTGCTTCGCATGGACGTCTGGACCTGGAGTCCAAGTGTACCAAATCGGAGGAGACCTATCCCCGGCAGCAATGATTGCTGCCATACTGATGGGTGACGGGTGTGGAGGGCTGGGGTGCAGTGGACTCTTTCTGTGAAACTGTGTTTCTCCAAAACGAGACATCGCAAAATTGCGGTCAGGCCGCAACATAGAACGATAATATGCCGATAGGCAGGGGCTTCCCCCTAATCTAATCGAATCTCAGTATGCGCGGCGTCGATCCTCGGGGGACCTGAAATAATATTGGCCGGGTCCTCCTCAGCGCCTAAGGCCGGTTGTCGGGGTGGTTTTTAGTGGCACCACCACATTACTGGCTCCTCAGCCCCTAAGGAGCCTGAGATCCGAAGAGGTTTCCACCCCGCCACCAAATAAAGTTTCTACTAGTACTTCGAGAAACTGACATAGATCTTATAAAATAAATAAAATAATTTAAGACTTAGTACATTTTGATTTTATTCAAATATTGATTGTTATTATTACTTCAGTATAGATAAACTTCTCTTTCTACATTTTAGTCATAAAACTTTATGACGGTGGCAGTGCCTATATCAAATATTCAGTGTGACTGGTTTCCTAGATCGACAATTTTATTTTATATGGCTTGGTTTATAGAAATCTATTTATCGTATATGTACTTCAAGTTTCATTCTATCAATAGCAATTATCTTATTTATTTTATCCTCATTATTCACATTGCATCTTGCTTCTAAATCCATATTCATTGAAATGAATAGTTAGTTAGACCCGTAGTAGTAGTAGTAGTTTAAAAAAAATATTAACCAACTGATCACGTAGATAGTAAAAAGCTTAATGCAGTAAGTGTGCAATTTATTTACAATCCGTATTCACTTTGAGAGATTTTATACCTCATCCATTTTGAAATCGAACTGACCAAAATCACATTGTCGTGACCCAATATGATTTTGGTCAGTTCAACACATAGCTGGAAAAAAAACACACAATGTACTCACCAACTAAGCACACGGTGGCTACCTCAAGGCGGAAACTATGTTCTCGAAGAAAATAGTTCCCTGAACCGTCATCAGGTATTGAGCTTTTGTGCTTACTATCAATTATGCACCATGTTTATCATGTTTTTCAAAATTAACGTTTTTTTCACTACAGGTTAAATAGACTACTGTTATTGTCTCTCATTTCTCTCTTTTTGAGCATCAGTCAATTCTCGGTTATTAATTATTTAAAAGGAGCAGTGACGTTACCATAATTATTTTAAAAAAGAGCCCATGTTTCTAACTATTATAATACTCATGTTCAAAACATGTTGTGGTTTTGTGAATACTACTATGTTAATCAAAATAATGAAGAAATGATGAACACACTCTCCATTTCCACATAAGCATGCAGATAAATAAATTGGAGTTCAAAAGCTGATCACTTCTCAGACATATAAATTATTCTGAAAATAAAAGTTATGAAGCCATTTCCTGTGAGCAATGTACTTGCTAACGATTTTTAAAAATAATTCTGTACAGAACTATGCAAAGGTAGTTAAATACAAAAATGAATTTAAAAAAATACCATTTAAAAAATATGAACTGCCAAAAGATATTTTCATCAGATTTTATAAATTATGTGATTACAAAGCATGTACTGCACATATTTCTTTGCATGAAAATAATAAAAACAAGTGAAGAACACTTTCATATTTGTTTCTCGCAAACTGAAAAAAAAAACATATCATAAATGTGTTGAGATTGACCTAAAAATTTCTAGTATTAGTATTTCGGAACAATATATCATAAGTGAAAACCAAAATTAAATATTGATTGCTATAAAATTATACAAAGTATCATTAAATTCTGTTTTAGGCCTGTTCAGGACCTCGGGATCAGGTGACACAGGTAAATTGAAGTGATATCATTTTGTTTTAAATAGTATGTCAAGCTTTAGAGAATTGTTTTGGCACTGATAAACGCTTCTATTATATGCTGTGTTATTATTCTGTGTTTAAGCATCTTCAATGGTCTCAGTTTTTTTAATAATTACTTGGATGAGTATTAAGCAAACGTCTATTAATAGTTTATCTCTATAACTTACGATTAAATAAATTTAGCACACACATAATCCAAGTTGACCTTACCTCATCATTTAAATGAATGAACGATGTTTTTAGACTAAAGAGATTTGGAATGAAACTGCACGTAAAATAAAATGCTGAGGAATTGTTTCAAGCCAACCTAATACTTCCATTAAAATAACTACTACATAACAATCGAACTACGCCGCCCGGAACTATGAAGAATTATGTGATTTGGCAACAAAAAGACTACAAATTGGGGCAGTTGTAAGTACAGTGAAGCCGTTTGAGGAATTTATAAAGACGTTCTAACTACAATATGTCATGCTAAATGATGTTTTATAATTTTCTAGGTATAGATATTGTTGATAAGGTATATGTAGGAACAGCTTTTGATGACAATTAAATAAGGTGGAGTTAAAAATTTCTTTAGAAAAGAAAATCGATAAAATCGATTTCAATTGTTTGATTTTAGAATTTTACACGTTATGGAGTCATTAAAAATCATATTTAAAGAAATATATGTCAGTATCATAATAATAATTGTACTTTCACTGTTCTGCTTACATCTTTGATAATATTTGGAGACTCCACCTATTTGGTTCGTGGTGGACTAATTTGATGTGGGTTGTATTATATGTTTGGTTATAATTAATTATTTATAACAAAAGACATTTCAAGAAACCTGATGTAGGAGTACTGAACTTGGAAAATGTTACGTTAACAGTATTGTGTTTGTTTGGCTTCGCTTTTTTCAGTTTACAGTATACAGAAGAAAAGTTTTCCATTACATTTTGTTTTTGTGTGAAATATTCAGACGAAACACATGTTTGATAAGATTTGAGTTAAGTAATACTGCAGATACTTATAAAATCAAATGTATAACATAATAACAATATTCTGTTTTTTTACGAAATAAAACACATGCCATACAAAGAAAAGCTTTTGGTTGTTGTATTATTTATAAATGATATACAACTGAATATTTTTTTTTCTTATATTTAATTTTAAATTATTAAATTAAATTTAAGCTGCCAACATGACTCTGCCTTGCCTGATGAAAAGCATGAGCAGAATCCAAAAGTGGTAGTCACCATCCTCAATGCGAAAAAGAACAATGCAGCATGGTGACCCACACTATGGCGGCCTGGGGGAAAGGAGGATGGTGAGGGGGATAGGGGGCGTTGGATTGGGGTATGGGCCTCCGGTATCCTCACTCACTCGATGAAACACAGCGTAAGCGCTGTTTCACACCGATTTTCTGTGAGGCCGTGGTATCACTCCGGTCGAGCCGGCCCATTCATGCCGAAGCGTGGCTCTCCCACGGACAAATGTCTTATTACAACCTTATATTTGAATGTAAATACAAACTTATTATGGTGTCCACAAATACGGGCTATCAAGATTATTGTTGTAATATAAACTATTAAAAAATTAAGATTGTAATAAAATAATAATATTATTGAATACAAGATGACACGGCGAACGTTGCTTTGCCATATATAAAACAATGACAAATAAACAAAAAATCATTGGGTGGGTCACCCTTATCATTTATGGGTATAAAAAATTGATGTTGGCCGATTCTCAGATCCAACCGATATGCACACAAAATTTCAGAAAAATCGGCCAAGTCGTTTCGGAGGAGTTTAGCAACAAACACCACGACACGAGAATTTTATATATTAGATTAATGAACTGTGATATTATAAAATTCTTCTATACTGAATCCAGGATTAATCGCTGGATACGCATTACTCATTACATTATTCTACAAAAGAGAAAAATATTTCAGGTTATATATACAAACTGACGAAATAAGCAGGTAATCATAATCATGACCTCAGTCGAAAAACGTCCAATCTGCCGCAAGGCTCCCTATAATAACTGATCCTAAATAAGCTGATATTTGTCAATATACACCCAAAATTCAAGTTGGATCAGTAAATCCATAAACAATTGATGATAAAGAATTAAAGGTATCACTATTATTTTGTGTGTTTATGCGAGATAGCCTGAAACTTGACTATGAAAGGCACACGCACAATCCATTGTCAAATATAAAGTTGAACACGCAACCAGCCTCAATGCGACAGGTTGTTCCAACTCTCGACAAATTGTCTCTATCGTGACCAAAACCAGTCAGGTTTCTATTTTATTTCTTGATCTAGTAGTTTGTAGAACAATGTATACTTTTTAAAATAAATTTGTGTTCATTCAACTCTAATATCAAAATAGTAGCTTCAATAAGAAATGACTAAGACTTACTAAAATAAAATACATAGTCACAACAAATATGAAAATAGTGAGGTATCCTTTATTTACAAACTAGCTGTTATACGCGGTTGTTGTTGTACCGCAAGTAACGACACGGGGTGAAGTAATTCTTAAAAAAAAGTTCCCTAATTTACGCTTTATACCATTAGATATCTGCCAGTAAAAGTCCTGACAAAATTGGTGCAGGCGTTACAGGAATTTGCAGGTACAAACAGACAAAGAAATTTAAAATTGATATTTTAATGTTTGCACTATATACATTTTCATATGCAGTTAGTAAAAAACTGGTACAAACAAATATTTCAACTTTATTTATTTGTGTAGGCAAGAATGGCGTACTGAAAAAGTAGAATTGTAAGTCAATCTAAAATGGTTTAAACTAGCAGCTCTAGCTGTATAACAATGAGTGTTGCTCTAAAACCGTACAGCGCAGTGCTATCACTTGCCTGTCTCATTTGAATAATATGTATGAGAATCTGGGTTGTATTTAATGTGACGTGTTTGTGTCGTTCCATTTTAGATATCTGCCAATTTACGTCGTTAAGTGAATCTGAATCTGAGGTTATTTTGTTAGTTTTTCTAATTCATGTCATTATTGTTTGTATCACTGTTTCGTTGTGGGTCAAATATTAAACTGTTTTAAATAGATTTCTTTTTTATAATCTAAGTTATATCAACACCAACAATTAGCTATTTAATAAAATATTTATTAAAATATTTCTTAAATCGTTAACTTCTTAAGAATTTTTCTTCTTCTTAGTTTTTATTAATCGCAAGATTATTGGGGTTCGCCTACAAGTTCAACCAGTATTGAATGCTAAAATTTGATGTTTAATTTCATTTGTAATTAAAAAGAATAAGTAGAATATGTAGTCAACCAATGTACCATAACAAAGTATGGAATATACATAACCACGGTACACAAGAGGCCTAACTATGGCTTTTACAAAAAAAGGTTAAGTAGGCTAAACAAGAGCAAACCAAAGCCAAGAACTCAAGTGAGTTGAAAGATCAAATGCGTGAGTGATTTTGAAGGGGTTCTATTTATTTTTTGTGCAAACTGGTGAGTAGAACCCTAAAATACATTCTAGTATTTAATTCTAGCTGTCTATACGTTATAAGGTTACTGTATTAGCTCAAACGAAACATTATCACGTCAATAATTGTCTACGTTTGCTATGGACTTAGTAAACACTAAATAATTTAACACTATCTCTTCACGAATACATCAGGTAAACAATGTTTATTTTTGACCTATAAGTCATCTGAAAGCCTACAGAAATTGTACGGTAGCATATAAAAGACTTGGCCCAATTTAACACAAAATGGATCGAGGGAGGTCGGTTGACCGATTAATTATTAGTTTGCTATCGAAGAAACGACTATCGTAGAGACTAAAGCACGCCAGTCGGATCGATTCTCGACTGTATAAAGAGGCTACGATGACATTCTGAATAACAAAAAATTGGAATGGTATGTTATAGGTAACATTGTTTGAAGTTCTATGTTCGGATAGGGGTATCTATTCTTCAAGTTTCTTGATATGACAAGGGAGTAGAAATAGGTTTTGAGTAGTGGTAATCGCTTACATAAGACGTTACCTTAAGTTTTCCTATTTTTATTTCGCCAATTCATTCATAAACACTTTCTGTTAGCGTCTGCTGTCAACTAAACTTTGCAATTAAAGGTAGTAGTAGGTTTAAAAGAAAACTCAGGCAAGAAAGGTAAACAATGAAAGAGAAATAATATTGTGGAACAGCTTTTTATATAATTTATTTCAAACCCTAGATTAAAATGATAAGACTGTTAAGTGTTGCTACACAGATGTATAAATATACACAGAAGTATAGTGTTGCTATTAAAGTTTACTTTTACTATGTTTACTATTTTAAATAGAATTTAGTACCAATTCACAATTATAATAGGTAATTAAAATTGAAAAATTAAAAGAACACCTGTTCTTATTGGCTTTTAATTTATTAATTGGTATGAACACCTGCTACAAGAATCAGTGGTGGAGAATTCATGGCTAGGTATTTATAAGGTGTAAAATTAAATGTAATATTTCTTTGCACATAATTTATCTCTTAGCATATGATCTGCCAATAATCACTGAATTTGAATTTACTTTTTAGAGTGTGTATGACAGGCTTAGGTTTAGCTTAAACAACTTTATTTGATAAAACACATCCCATGCAAACAAGTAGAAGTTTTTAACAATATTTTGTGGTAGTAGCGAAATATTTGGTCTCAAAGACTTGTATACCTACTTTAAGAAGTATCTTCTGAGGATTACCGTTGACTTATGGCATGAATGGTAGTACAAAACGATAGTTTAACAAAAACCTAGGTCGTTTTACTTTTAAACGCATTAAATGTGTATTCATAACAATGTTTCGAAAAATAGCTTTAAAAAAATACCAAATACATTACATTATATTCATGGACCATTTATGTCCGTACACACTGTAAATTGGTATAAGTTCCCGCTCTTTAAAATGCTTACAAGTTTTGACGAATTCTTAATTAATTTACTAAAACTATAAGTGCACTAACATTCCATATGAAAATCGATGTATATCATTAAATGTACCTTATCATCAGCCTATCGCAGTCCACTGCTGGACATAGGCCTCTCCAATTTCAATTTCACGCCACTTAGTTCGATCTATGGCTTCTCGCATCCAGCTCCTGCCAGCCGTCTTGCGCAAATCATCGCTCCACCTGGCTTGTGGACGTCCTACACTACGTTTGCCGAGACGCGGTCTCCACTCAAGAACTCGTTTACCCCAACGGTTATCGGTTCTTCGGCAAATGTGGCCAGCCCACTGCCACTTCAGCTTGCTAATCCTGTGGGCTACGTCGATGACCCTGGTTCTTTGTCGGATCACCTCGTTTCT